>VZTT01039550.1:161041-182692 GCA_013400855.1 Buphagus erythrorhynchus | reverse complement strand
ACAGGCACCAGGGACCAGGTACCTCTCCTGACAGACTCATTCCAGGTTGTCTAAAACACTCCTGTAATGGTGAAGCCAAAACTGGAGACAGTAGTACAGATGTAATGTCAAAGCTGCTGAACAAACGAACCAAGGAGGTAAATGATTTAAGTCCATTAAATCACTGTCATGCAACATCAATGCTAAAGCATTAAAAAAATAACATGAATGTTCAGAACTTATCTGGACAGGCTATTGAATGAAGCAGGATCACAATATTAAAGTTGTATTAGTTTTTGGTTTGGGTTTGGTGCAGTGCCTTAAAAGCATGCTCTTAAAGACAAGCTTTGCTTAAAGTAATCTACTGTTAGACAAATCAGGTAAAATAAATTATATATTGTTCCTTGTACCCTAAAGCAGCACTGTCTTCTATGTAAAGGCAGTAAAAGCCTAAATATTCCAGATGCTCATAAATGCATCGAGCTGCAAAAGAAATACTCAGCACTGCAGGGATGTTAACAACCATGAAGCAGCCAGCATTTACAGGCCTACCTACAGTACAATTACACATGGCTCCTTAAACCTTAATTGACTAAAATAGTGATTTACTGAACTTCTGCTGAAGAACCAATGAGCTTACTCTCTGGAGAGCATTACTTTTGGGAGTACTAACTTCTCATACCTTTCTCTTCTCTCCAAACCGGTGCAATTGAGAAAATTGTCTAAAAATAGTATTCTGCCTGCCTAAAATAGAGGCAAATAATATTCATGCTTCAAAAGAATCAGAAGATTACAGAAATACAGGGAATAATCTTGCATGTCCAGCTTATATAACACTCCCCTCTCCCCACCAGAAGAAACAGGGCTAAAACCCCCTTAGGAAATCACTGCATTGTTAAACAAGACATAAGAAACACAATGAAAACAATAATATGGAGTAATTCAGTACCAGGAAGGAGAAAATAAAGAGCTTGTACCTTTTTTGTGGACTTGTGCCAGTGAAGAGCATGATGGAAATGATTTTGGAGGGCTGCTTGATAAGCGTGCGTTCATCCCTTCCACTGATGATGGTGTTTGGGCTGCAGACACATCATTCATCTGAACGTCATTGATGTATTCTGAAATTGACATTTGCACAAATTCAGTGAAAAAAATTACTGCAGAATGAACAGACATAATGGTCATGTAACTTATTTAATGACACTGCCAGACCACTGGAAGTTTAGGAATGTAGCACCATTTCAGTTCCTTTTAAGTTAAGAACAAAACAAAAAACCCCACTCTTCTGGTTATCTGAAACCTTACCCAGTACAAATAGTTAACTTATCAAGGGAATTAAAATTGAATTCAGAACACCTTAACTGAAAAAATTAACTAAGTAGGGATATTGTTTACAAGTAGAACCACTATTTGACCTATACCTCTACTATATTCCATAACTCACTTCCACTCCCACAGATTCTGGCTAAGAATTTGACTATTTCAATTGCACTTTAGCAATGCATTACCTGAGAATCTGCTGTGTATCTGTACTTTGACAGTTCCTTGGTTATTTAAAAATTCAGTCTCTGAAGCAGTGTTTGTGTCTTTTTCCAAGTCGTCCATAGAATTTGCTCGTTTAAGTTTGTTGCTTGGTATTTTTTCTTTCTGCCAGTCTTTGGATGTGACTGAGTTGTTATCATCATCCTGAATTAGCATGGTTGTTTCTGCAGGATCCTCTAAGACAGGTTTGAAAATTGTATCATTTTCTGTTTTATCACAGTTACCACAGGATTCACAGGGCTGAAAGCTTAAGTCTGACTGGCTCTTGTCTTCTTCCATACTTTCTTCAACACTCATAGGCTGGGCATCTTCCAGTTCTACAACTGGTTCTTTAAGTTCCTCATGAAGCAAATCCATTAGACAACGCAAAAATTCTTGTGCATCCTAGAATTTTGAACAAGTTTTACCATATTACTCTATTTTATCTGGAAGATATTCACATCAGAAAAGATACAGATAACTAAAATGAAAGCTGGCTGTTAAAGAAGAATAAAGTAAGTTCCTCTGTCTCAGGTCTAATGTTCAAAACAACTTTCATTTCCAGACCAAGTAAGTTTCCTGCATACATTTCTTGCATGTCACAAGTAATCTTTCCATAGAGGTTTCCTCCAAAACACTCCAGTTCCCAAAATAAACTACTTTAACAACACCAGCAAAAATGCAGCCAATAGTTTACTGGAGCAATAAATGTAACTCAAACAAGTACCAGCAGTGTGGTCAGGCCCCAGCTCTGCTTGTAATGGAGCATTTTAGAGACAGTTAGTTTCATTTTAGAGAGTTAGTTTCAGGATAAACCTTATCCTGAAAATCAACCAGAGCATTGCTTGCACTGGATATGAAGTACTTTATTAAAAAGTACTGTGATGTTACTCAGCCTGTCTTTCCAATGCATCACACCACCAACAATATTACAATTCTTCTTCTAAAGCCTCAACAAGATTTCCCAAATGTGTTCCCACAAAAAGCTGCAAAGTATTACTACAAGTCTAATCTGTGTTTGGAAACATCCTAAAAGCCACCAAATTTCACCAATCAGGGCAGCTGCCAGGTCCTTGGCAGTAGAAAGTATCCAATAAAGCAGGCATGCAAGAAAACAAAAGCCTCTTGTTGGCAACTACTACTGCTTTTATTTTCTTCTGTTTCCCTTTTTGTATGCTGGTTGTTCATAAAGTAATTTTTGCTGCTCAACATTCCCATCCATCATAGCAATTACTTATTAAGCTCAAAACTGCTGACTACAAAACATTTCTTTTCTTAAAATTTGCAACTTAGAGAACTGAGTTTGGATTTGGGTGATGAACAAAACCCCAGTATGCCTACTTGCTGGCAATCCTTTCACAAAAAAACCCAATTTAACAAAAACATCAAGACACAGATTAAGAGATAAACATTCTTCATTGATCAATGTAATTTTCTCCCTGAAGATTGGATATGGATGCCCAACTTGCAAGGCTGGGCACTAGGAGAATGTTGGTTATGAAAGCCCTGCTGTGTTGTAATTGTTGCCATGAAACCTGCTGAACATACAACTGAACTATGATCCAGGCCTAACCTAAAAAGGCTCTCATTAAGTGTTGCTCTGCATGGAAAAAGATGTTTTCATCAGCATTCAAAGCTGCAAGAATTAAGTTTCCAGAGAGTTTCTTTTTGGTTATCGAGGCCGAATTTTTTCTGCTTTTTCAGAAATTTAGGTGGCATTTTAGGAATTCATGAGCAGATTACAGAACATTAAGATTAGTATTTAAATACCGACTTCACAGCTACATGCAGCAATTGAACACTAAAACATGCATCCTAATCCTTCACTCCACAAATATGAAACATAATGGAAACAGCAAAATTCCTTTTAATACATGCAGATTCCCAGAAGATACTAATAAGCTTTTCTAATGGCAAGGTTCAAATTTTTCACCTAGTCCTGAAGCTTTTAATGAAGTGCTCCACACTGTATGAAGAAGCAACTGAAGAATGCCTTTGCTATATAATAATCCTTGTCTATTGATCAAGCTACCAACCTGTGGTTCCCATAACACACAAATGGGGAGGGGGGAACAATTTTTTTTTCAAGATAGTAAATGGAAACTGCATACTGTGTATTTTTTTTAAAGATCATTGGCAGGCAAATATACAAAAAAATCTGTTATATTCTTTTGTATTTTTGAACATCTTTATTTTGTTTTCTGGGACTGCTCAAACATTAGCAGCATTATTTCACACAAAGGAGTTCAGATATTATTACTTAAATTTTCCTTAAAGAAAAGGAGTTATTCTAAATTGATGGCCTTTTGAGAATTTTATATAAATAAATAAATAAATATAAAACATGACTTAACTACTGATTATTCTATTTCAGATGATCTCCATTCAAGTAATATTAACTAAACTTTATGTTGCATTTGCTTTAAAAAATATAAGTAAGATACCTTAAGCATTAGATTTCTAATTAAGAGATAACTTTATGGCTTAAGCAGATTTAAAACACATCAAAAAGTTTTACCTGTTGAGAGTAGCCTCGAAACATTGGATTAACAGTTTTAATTCCTTGAAATAAACCAGTAGGAACAACAGATCCAGGCCTAAAAAAAAAGTTTTAAATATATAAACATTGAAAAAGAAAGAATTTAAATGGATTTTTTATCTTTACTGGGATGATACCTGCAACTGAACGCCAATAATATTAATCTTAACAAAACATAATATTGGCATTGAATTATTAACTACATGATTTTTAAAAACCTGTCACTCAACTCAGTGACTGTATCAGGCCTTTTATGGCACATTTCTTGTCAGCCAATCAGATGACAAATCAGACATACTCTTGGCACTGTCTTTCTTTACCTTTGTATTTATATTTTGAAGTATTTTCTTAGCTAGATATTACATAAATTCCATATAAGGACATAAGAGAAACTGATAAAACATTGATATGGAACAAAGGACACAGAGAGGATAAAGTAGTTAAACATTTTAGATGTATTTCTGGCAAATATAAACATTTTTAAGAGCTTAATTCTTGTCATCTAATCTATTTCTTGTCCTATCTTTGGTATATCTGCAAAGGAACAGGTTATATGCTTGAGTCCTGCAAGTCATTCTTTCCTTCCTAATTTTTTTTAAGAGGAATTCTGTGAACACATGAAATAAAAATTAGAAACCTAGGATAGATTAATGCATCCTTCATGACTCTGGAATCTATTTATTATCATTTCATCACCAAAATGAGTTAATACCTGCTCTTGTGCCAGAGTTCTGTCATCAGCTTGAGGTAACTTTTACAAATTGCAGGTTTCTTATCTGTTCGGGCTAAGCCTCCGCAGTCAAGAAAAAAGTGTGTCAAAGGTGGGCTGGATAAAAAGAAAACAGTAATTTCTTTAGGTTGTTAAAATACAAGAGGAAATCTGCATTTCATACAGGATTATAACATAAGATAAATGCTATTCTATAATTGAACAATTTCACTTCCTACGTTCTCAAACACTGCCACCAAACATTTCCAGGTAGGACCTCAGCAGTACAGCCATGCTGCTCCTCAAACATGCTCTGACATTTCTCAAAGCACCAGAATTGTCTCATGGGATTCAAATTCAAGGCAATTCCTACAAGCTGTCACAGAAGGACACATGTACCACTCCAGCAACAATCACCATGAGCCTAGTCCATAAAGAGCATCTCGAACAAATCTTGTCTCTGGAATCCAACAGTGCCACAAGATATGTGTAGCAAATAATTTATATTTAAATGATTATTTCATGCAGTGTTTACTTCATGCAGTGTTGCCAATTCACATACTCTCTCCTTTCCTTTCAACCTTCAGAAAAGGTTCTTCTCCTTTCCTGACTTCAGAAAAGAGAAGTCACAACCCTCATACATGTTGGACCCGTTTCTCTTCAAGAAAGGACACATCCCAGTGTACTTCCAAAACTTGCCTGCTCTTGGCCTGTGGCTCACAGCGACCCTGTGTGACACCTGCTCAGGACCTGCCACCGCCACTCCTGCTGCAGGAAGCTTTCCAGCTGGGGTACTCCTTCTACCTCTTCTACTTGTGTGGATTTCTCCTTCATGAACTCGTCTAGAATTCCCACGGGTGACATGGGATTTTGCATTGCATCACTCCTACCGTGACTTAGCACAGAATGCTCCAGATACATTCTTTTTAACAACTGAATTCTGATCCTAATATCTCTTTATTCTTATGCATTTCCTTTGCTTTTTCTGTAGCAAAGGAAAAAACCACAAAGACTAATCCACTAATCCAGTAGATTTTTTCAGATTTTATTCTAATTTCTAAAACTGCATATATTTTTATTTTGGAGGCATTAGAATGAAACAGGGAAAAAGCTGAGTGTCCCATATACCATAATAAATTGTTTTCAGTATACAAGACTGAGATTCAACAAATACATGTTCTCTTCCATGGTAATGCATCTCTCCAAACCCCTTAAGTCCATCTGGAAAAACTGCATGCATAAGCAAATATAAAATTGCATTAACTATAATTTTCCTTACCAGTTGGAAAGAGCTTGTAAAGCTGCATTCATGTAACAAGTGTTTCCAATATTTTTTAATCCTGTTAGACCTGAAAAACAGAATAAATACAAGTCTGTTAATCCAACAATTCCTAGAAAATACATACTAATCAAAATACTCATGGAACACTTGGGATGCCAATTATAATGCAGAATTGCAACTAAAAGAAACATATGACTCTTAAAGGAATACCAATCTAACTAGAAGTAGTAATTAAATGTTTTGATCTCAATTGACTAAAAACACTTCAGACAAGTGGACTGTATTTCATCTTACTAAATGTAATCTTACTTTCATGGTTTATTACACCTGCAGATTCTAATTTAAAATATGTTTATCAACACTGAAGTTTTACTTCAGCTTAATGACTTACCTGTTCAGTTACACTGTTGCTATGCTGCATTTTTAACTAATCCCATTACCAGAGGCTTCTCAAAGATTTCATTCTTCTCTCCCAAATTCACACTAAGTCAGATTACACTCAATATTCAAAACCTACTCAGCATGTGATTATCCTAGGCTAGTCCTGCAATTACTCTTTTTCTATTCCAATGATATACCTTTATTTTTATTAACAGATTGCTCAGATTGCTGTTATTTCCTAACCCACACTGTTATTTTCTTTACAGATAGTCACATATACTTTTTCCACACACATGAAAGTTATACTTTACATATATTCTTTCTATAATTATGAATTATGCTATTCATGGCTACTAAAGTATTGCATTAATGAAGAAATATTTCAAAATATAATTGATTTTGTATGAGGGATCAGTAACATTTCTAATCAAAGCATCAGTAAGACACAAAAATTAAAAAAAAGTGTCAAACATTCAGCAATCAGTACTGATGACTATGCAATTCTTAAGTATAGTAGTTCTGGTCTATGGCAAAAAAATAAAAGTTACTAATAAAATCTTTCTAACATTTGAAGACCACTTGGGTTACTTCAGTTACAATTTCTAATATACAGGACTTCAAAATTAAGTTTTAAAATGTCCTTCTATCTGTCTGAATGGAAATACAGTCCTGCTTCCTGTATCTGAACATCCATTCCAAACTCTGCTACAAAAAGAGAACAATTGTTCTTACTGAAATTGGAAAGCAAGAATAGCTAGAGGATTTTGATTTTATTTCAGTTTTTTTACAAGCAGCATATATTTCAGGAAGATACTCTCACTGCATTTTTCCAGCCTGTAGTATTACAAGGATAGTTTTCAAATAGACTTATTTTCTTGTGAATATACATTCTAATGTTTGCTTCACAAAAGCATTTCAAAAGAAATTTTAAGAGCAAAGTTAAAACAAAGCCAAAGATGTTTCTTCCTTTCAGTTTGAGTAAGTGTCTTAACATAGTAACATCATCATTACTGGGAACTTTAATGCAATTCTAATTGTATATTATTGCAATGTAAGCTACATTCCCCAAACTATTCATAATATAAGAAGAGATAAAAATACACAAATACATTGGCTGGAGAAACTAACTAGGAATAGAACACATGGTGGCAGATGGCAAATTAGCAGGGTGGTGTCACATTCTGTAAGACTGTGCCAGACAACAGAAGGGACAAGGCAGGTTTTCTGACCAATGCCAGCAGACTTAGGAGAGGGAAAGATGGCAGTGGATGAGTGAGGGAGAAATGAGACCCATTGCTGGGGTTTAACTCCAGCCAGCAACTCAACCCCCCAGAGCTGCTCACTCACTCATTCCCTAATGGTGGGATGGGGGGGGAATTGTAAAAGTGAGAAAACTCATGGGTTGAGATAAAGACAATTTAATAGGTGAAGCAAAAGCTGTTTGCACAAGCAAAGTAAAACAAGGCATTCAGTCACCACTTCCCCCAGACAGGGGAGGTGGTCTGCCATCTCCAGGAAAGCAGGGCTCAATCATGAATAATTGATACTTGGGGAGGACAAACACCCTAACTCTCAAAGTCCCAATCTTCCTTCTTCCTCTCCCAGGATGCCCCATGTTGTGGATTATCCCAGTGATCACTTGGCCAGCTGTCCCAGTTGTGTCCCCTCCTTCTTGTGCACCCCCAACCCACTCCCTGGTGGGTGGTGTGAGAAACAGACAGGTTAACTGTGTGCAAGCCCTGCTCAGCAATAACTGAAACATCTCTACATTATCAACCTGTTTTCAGCACAAATCCAAACACACTGCCCCACAGCAGTTACTGTGAAGACATGCATAAATTAGAATAACTTTTCTCTCATCACTGATGGAAAACAAACTGCCTTGACATATGCAATGGCATCTCAAAAACTACAGCTCAACAAATCTGCTGGTCATATTTTACTGAAAAAAATGGTATTTAGAAATATTTTCTTTACCATCAAATACACACATAGCTTTTAGAATGATCAATAATAATTAGAGGCTTTTAAGAAATAGCAATTATTATGTTCTCTTATGAAATGAAAGATTAAAGCTTCACTGTTTGAGATTTCATCACTCTAATTTTCATCTATACACTAGATTTACTATTAGGGTAGGGTAATCTTTGATATGAGAAGGTTTGGCAGTGCATGAAATCAATTATGTCAAGGAGAAAACAAATAACCAAAACCCACACTAGGATACTACAGGGTCAGAAAATGATTATTCAAAATGAAGGAAAGCATTTAAATCAGGAGTCTTTTATGGCAGGCAAAACCAGTAGAACAGATTTTTTAAAAGCCTACTTGAACCAGAGTGGCTACAATACCAACTGCACTGAACATTACTTGCACTGAACATTACCCCAGTATGCTTTGGCAACAGGCAAACAGACAACAGCCTCTGCTCTGAAGGTAAGAAAGATTGCTGCAAGAAAGGTGAAACTAAAAATAAACATCTGAGTTGGAGCACAAAAAGAAACAGTACCACTTAGAAGAGAATTAGAACACAGCTGGAAAACAGACTTGAAAACATACTCATGCAATAATGCACGGGGTTATGCTTTTATTACCTCTGGTCTTCAATTCATCTTCTTCCACTTCTATATCTAAGTCATCAAATACAGCTGCTAATGGAATCTTCAGTGTGGGATTACTGGGTATTTTAAAATCCTTAAAAGGAGAAAAAGAATATTTAATTAATCACTTTTCCACTTAATTAAGCTTACATGTAATTTTACCAACAAATCTAGAACTGGAAAATTATGTGAATGCATTTTGAAATCTCACTGCACAGGAGGTGAGAACACCAGGAATTTACAGATACCCTGCGAAAGTTTACTAAGAACCCCTCCATGTTTTTGTTTTCAGATCACTGCATGATTTTTATAACAACAGCTGAAGAACCAAAACAAAGCCAGGGCTGGCATTTCTTTCCTCTGGATAACAAAGCAGCCAGCACAGAAGAGAGAGCTAAGGCAGGAGTCATCACCAAAGCCAGTGTAGGTCTTTTTGATGTGCCACCAGATGGCTCACTACAGTTAATGAAGACAAACTCTTGAAAGAAAAATGTACAAATAGAGAAACAAACTAGTAGACAGGCAGGCATTTATTGAATGAGAGGCTCTTTTTGTGAGCACATAAAAACCCTGAACAAAATGCTTCACAGACTTTGTAAGTTCCACTGATTTTTCTATATATTATACCTGTTTCCTTGGAAGACTAAAGAAGGTTAAATATAATAGAACAGAAATTCAGAAATCTGAACTCAGTTTTATATCAAGCGAGAAGAATTTTTAGACAACAGAATTTTTTTTTTAAATTCCAGTGGTGATATTCCAATTGAGCTGCTGGCAGTTTATGAGAAAATTATCAGATTATATTCATATTAAATACTAAACTTTGAAGTAAATATATTTCTTTATTACATAGACTGAAAACCTGCCCATCTTTCTGTTCAACCTGTGCATGATGGTCTCTCTTCTACTGCTCTCTGTCTCAAGCAGAACACATTTAGAAATATTGTACTTCCACTTGTGATTGTTTTAACCAAGTTACCAGTCATGTTTATGTAATGTTACACATACAATAAAGAAGTAACACTTCTTTTTTCAGCTACAAGCATTATTCCAAACAATTTTACTTAAGAAATGGCAGTGTAACTTTCTCCAAGACAACACATATCTAAGAAGAAAAGATCAGAGTGAACGCTACTGATGCCAGTAAAGCCAAAAAAAATTTTATGAAAATAGAGAGGAATTAATAGAAAGTTCAGCCACAAGAATGGAGGAAAAGTCAGTCTCTCATTTAAGAGAAAACACAATGTTTACTGCAAAGCTACAGCTGCTTTTGTTCCATTGGGTTAAAAAGTACCTGTACATTGTTTTCTTGTGCTTGGTGAGACAATCTTGTACTTTGCAGTGGAGAATGAGATCCTAATTTTCTGTCCAGGAATACTTCCTTACTACAGGCATAACACCAAACACGGAGAGTAGTAAGGTTGACAGTTAGACAGTGCTTTGTCTCCTAAAACAGAACAAAAACCACAACTGGGATTCAGAAATCAGGAATAACTAAATACCGCTGCATGCAAGTTAGAATAGACATATTAAAATTCTAGGTTTTTCAACAATTAAACAAGCATAATATGTGTTAGAATATTTAAAAAGAGCAATTCAGTTACTGAAATTCTAGCACAAACATTAATTTTTAGTATAAATCACTCAAATTAGCAACAAGGTGTAATCATAATCTAAGACACTGTCATATCTGACAAGCCTGTAATTAAAAAAAATAAGAAGAAAGCCCTCTTATTCTTGTTAGAAGTGCTACAATTCACAACAAACCAGTTTTCAAGGAATGGCCACAATGGCAGCTACCTCCTCTACAATGTTCATTTCTACTGGTTTGCTGCAAGAATTTCAGGCTATTTACTGCAATCTGAAGACTAAGATGAAATTTTTAGTTCAGTTACAATAAGAGGTCCTCGTATTAAAGCAAAAATTCCAGACTCAAATAGCTCTTGTTGACAGCTTCATACTCTGAAGCAATATAAACTTGATAGATGAAGAATATTTTTATTGTTCAAATCTTACTATTTTTTTAACATTCTTGCTTAATGTAAGATTGGGCACACAATTGCTATCTTCCTCCAAATATTTTTACTAATCCTTCTTGTATTTTTTCCACATAACAGTATCAGCCAGATTTATAGACAATAGGGATTTGCTAGAAATTACAAAAATACTACAACTGCTGTAGGAGGCCCAAGTTCCTCCTCCCTTCATTTAACAAAATCTTGTACAAGAACAGTGTTTTTACTGTAAAGTAGGTTAAAATCTCATTAGGTAGCCCTCCCCCTACTAAAAACATCACATTTACATAAGTAAGTCGAACAATTTTAATCACAAGAATATGCTTAATTCTGCAGCTTCAGATCCATACACAATTAGAAGACTTCAGAGTAATGGCCTAATGATCTCCTTCGAGTGGAAGCAATGAACTTGCAGTACAGGGAGCCTTGCTGGTGTAAACTGGAGTAAGCAGAAGTTGATCCATGCCAACCTCACTTCATAATTTTAATAAGTTTATTGATATTTTTATTAAATAAGAGTCCAGAAAAGTGCTTACTATCCTCAAATTAAAATTAAGTAATAAGAAAATCAAGACAAGGACGTCACTGACAGAGAATGAATAGCTTGCCTGCTTTCTCCTACCTGGCAAGTACATAACATTGCTAAGGCAGCATGCAAAGCAGGAATAAACCACTGTAAGAAGCCAAGAGGTATAAAACTGTAAGCAAGAAATTCAGGGACCATCTGGTGCCCAACTACTCTAGAAACATCTCATTTCTGAGTCTATTGTAAAAGCTTTAGAACTGTGATTCAGCTTTTAACAGCTGATAAAAAAAAAATGAAAGTATTTCTATAGATTTATATTAATGCACTATCAATTTGTATAAATACTCACTCTACTCCAGGTCGCGCTTCAAAACAAAAACAAAATCACAAGTGGTGGTAAAATGCAGTCATAACACCACATACTTCTTGTAAAACTGTGTAAGCTATTCCTTCATTTTAATATTCACCAGGGTTTTTTAATAATTTCAGGGATCAAAAATTCTTCAGTGTGGAACTCTAGATGCATTTACTGACAAACTGTAAATTGATGGCAAGAATTTCATTAGTCTCAAAATCAGCAACTCAAAAATGATATGCTTATAGAACTGCCACCTCTCTGTGCCCAGAATATCTTATTTGCTTTATTTTGGCAAGTGTTCCCTTTGTGCACGTGTGTGCCCAGAACACAGAGCCAGTTTAAGGCCCAAACCAAAGCACAGAAGCTGCCCAGCCCTGGCAGAACCTGGCATGCTGGGGAACAGAGTGCACACACTCCACTGCTCCCACCAAGCTGGATCCAAGATCAGGACACAGCAGGAAAGCCTATGCTATGCTCAGTGCAATCCAGTTTCTTCATCTGAAACAGTGAGCATATCGCAAAAACAAAGCATCTGTCTCTAGCAATTTATACTCCCTATTTTACACCTCTTTATCTTTCCATTAATGCAACTTTCCTCCTCTTACCCATAAGGCAGCCACAGTCCCAGAAATTTAGACTGAAGTAGTGAAGTACTACACATAAGCTGAGGTACTCAATAAGTCTTTTGTCTGTGCATCTTGAAAACCATCAGTAATTATTGTTCTCTTTTTCATTGGCACCATCTTCTTTAGAAGAATTGCATAATTATGCAGCTGCACAAAACCTGTAAACTCACTCCTAATTAGCAAGACTTGCTTCTATAACAGGAGAAACAATTACAGCTAATCAAACCTCCACACAGTTAGCTAACATAGGTTATTGGCTTTATTGAAATGGAAGTTCTCTAACTGCACTGCCTCAAGGAACTGTGTTACCAGCAAATACACATACCTGGGAATGGGTGGTACTGTGATCAACATGGGATTCACCACAGCCAACATACGTACACCTGTTCTGTTGGGTAAGATACACAGAAGTATATAGAATTAAAACATGTCTCAAACAGGTTTACAGAATAGGTATATACTTCCAGTCCCTTTAAAATGCACTCAAACTTCAAATTTAAGTCCTACACAAACCAAGAGACATGCACAGTAAGCAATAAAATAAGTATCACCTAAAGCAAAAAAGAATGCTGCAAGATTTAACTCAACTTCTCATACCGACGGGCAACGTTTAGAATATAATTTTTTTGGCCATTTTAATATATTTATTCACATTACTGACAACATGTACTTTTTACAATTCCTTATTTAGTAAAGATTGTTGCAGAAAACACAAAGTTAATCCAGTGTCTGAGTGGTGAAATACTGAATGACAACAGCCTCAGACATGTTTATATGAAAATCCCTGCATGCCCCTATCTGCAATGCCTACTCATCAGGCATTACTTCACAACTAATTAGCTTCTTCACCTTTACATAAGTTTCCAGCACTATACTTGCCACGGCCTAGTTATAACATGCAAAATAATTGTCAATTTTAATCATGTTCATTGCAAAATATATTTGGCTGAGTCGAGTGTGGAATCTTGCAGCTGCTGATCTTCAAGCAATTTTTGCTAATTCCTCATTTGCATGAGTCAGGCCAATCACACAGGAGGGCACAGCAGGTTATCTGTGTAACTCTCTAAGCACGTTAATTTCTACAATCAAATAGTAGCTGAGCACGGCCAATTTTCTGTATTAAATGATCACAGAGAGCTGATAAGTTACAGATTGTTTACATGCTGGGATCTCACCAGGTTTTTCTACTGAAAAAGTTGAAGCAAGATGCCAATTCATCCAAGAGGAGAAACATCACAGCATGACATTAAGTATCCTACTGCAACTATAAGACTCTCCTATGGAAATGTTGATATAAAATTTAGTTTTTCAGTAACAGTCTAAGAGCTCTATGTGAGAAATAAAGAAAAAATGTTTTAAGCTTGACAACATTTTCCCACCTGCCAGGTTGATGCATCCCTGAATACCTCTTCCCCACTCCCAAGAGGGTTTTTTATACATAATTAAAACTTGAGGCCATCTAACAAAGGACATTAAACACTGTTTCCTTCCCCCTTCATCTGTTATTGACAGAAGGAGCAAAATAATGTGATCTCTTAATTGTCACCACCATCCACCTAAAAGGACACAAATTAAGGGGATTTTGAAAAATGCTCATCCATACACCTCAAGGGGGGCATTAGTCTAGACATCTTTCTAACAGTACTTAAAGAAAAATTGCCATGAAATGAAGTCAAGCCTGTGGGGCAAAATTTCTATCTCTGTAAACAGCTGTAAGTTCAAAGAGCTCACAAGACATTTTAAAAATGAAGTTAACTATATGGTTTCCAGTTGGGACCATAGATCAGCCAGAAGCAACATATTTGTACTTTCTTTAAACATTGTGAAAATTACAGTTTTTTGTAGACAGCAAGAAGAGTCAGGCAAAAGTATATTTATGACAGAACTATACCCAGGGTAAAGACTGCATGAAATTTGTACAAAGTAAGGAGAATGTTCGTACAAGCTTCTCCAAGTTTCAAAATAAGGAGTTTTTTCTTTGTTTTGCTTAAGAATAGAAGTCAGGGTATGCAATATTCTGTAAAATGCCTTTTTACTACTATGGCATTTACTACTAGATGTTATGACTACATATGCTAAGAAAGGCTTATAAAAAGTAATTTAATTAATTCAGGAGCAATATATTATTTTTTAGATCTTCAGGCCCAGGGAAAATATTTAAAATCCTTCAAAACTTAAGAGCTAAAAAGTATCATAACTCAGGGAAAAACACTAATATGCTACCTTCCTTCTTATAAAAAAACCCCTCATTTTAAGCATATTATTCTTAAATTACAAGAAGTATGTACCTGATAGAAGATAAATAATTTAAAAAAATAAAGAACTGCAGAAGAAATTTTTCTTTTAAATAAAGTAAATAAAATTAATTTCAAAAACTTCCCTACCGACATTTCTTAAAAAAAAATACTACCAACTTTATCTTTACTAGAAAATAACTCTACTATGGAACAACAGAACAGCTTACCTCTAAGCATGCCCAAAGGTTGGGTCCTCTGACTTTACAGTCCTGACAAGTACCCTATTAAAGTTCAACATAAAAATAACTTTTATTTCACTTACTTTCACCAGTAAACCACAACTTCAAGACAAAACGAGAAAAAATACTGGAAAGCTTAGTGTAAGACAAATACCTTTAAACTTTAAAGTTAACTTTTAAAAAGGGATATGTTGGTTACCAACCTAGTTTTTGCTCCCCATAATCTCAAGATCAGCATATTTTTCCACTAAAATCTCAGATTTATCTCTGAGTTTTCATCTTTAACCAAAAATTGCTTTTCTAAATAAGGCATAAATATGTACCATATCACATAATTATAATAATCCTCATAATTGGTCTTTCCGATAAATTTAACATAAAAAGAAATGACAGTGATAGAACTTCTAAAAAATTCACATTCCTTCTTGCAGACACCACCTGCAAAGGTTTACACAAACAAGATGCAACAGTAGAAAAATGCTGTACTCCTCAACAGCAAATAAACTGTTACAGAAATTAAGCACCATGGACAGAAAAGGTTTCACTTTTCATCACATCCCAGCTACTTAAATGAGCTACAAGATCCTTCCTTGTTCCATTTATTAACCCTAGCTTGAAACCAAGAGTTCAGGGAGGGGAGGGGTCTCAAACTTTGGCTTCTTTATCAAAAAGAGAACTGTTACCCAAGCAAACTCAAGCATTAATTTCTTTGCTACAGTTGCTACTTGAAGTCAATTGTGCTATACTACACTGACAGTCCAAATAACTAAATGGTGCAATGGCAATGAAAATGAAGTTCAGTTTGGTGCTCTGCTAACTCTTCTAACTAATGATTTCAATAAAACATCACTTGTGGCAAAGGTGCTCTTTAAGTGCTGAAAAATAGTTCTTCAGCTTCATCAAGCCCAGAATTCTTATCATACTTTATTTTAACTTTACTATTCCAGTAGAGGAGCTTTTACCCCATACTTGACACTTAAATGCACCTTGGAACTAGTAATACACTAAAACATGGACCTAAAACACCTGACCAGTCAACAGCAACAGGAAGAAAGTGAATTGCTAGAACTCACATGAGATTTCTGTATCAATTCCTCCTTTGTTATCTCACCAACTGATTCCAAGTGTGGGCAATTGCTGCTGGGTGACCACATGACTGAAGCTGTATTTTCTGAGATCCTGTAGCTGGAATTTTCAACACCAGGAAATCACCTGTCAAGAGAAGTAAGAATGAGTAAAACCCAATTCCTTAGAATAGACAGCAATACTAGATACCCAATAGGCAACATATACATAACTTTTAAAACAATGTGTCTCTTTAGACTAAGTGAGGATAAGTAACTTTATTAACACACTCCAATAGCCCCAAACTAAACCTACTGATTTCTGAAATGAAATCCAATGACTTCTAGGTCATAAACTAAAAGAATTCTGAATGGAGCACAGTTGATTTGGATTAATTATTTAACTTGCTGGACTCTGCCATGGCATCCAGATGATATAAACATTCATTTTTAAGCCTACCTAGAACTGACAGTGGATATGCCTGTATATTCTGAAAAAGGATCTTTGCAACACTGCTGAAGCTGTGAAGGCTAAACTGCAGGAACACAAGACTCGTTTATCACAGGCTAAAGAAACTTTATCTTGGTTTTATTTATTTACAAAGATGCATCCTAGAGTCAGACATATTATATATCAAAAGGAGACTGAAACTTGCTACTCACACGTAGCACTAAACACTCAGCAACACTTTTATCTTGTTCTCTTTGCCCATCCAAGGTTTCTGGTTCAGACACAGAAACATCAGAAATAAAGAATGCTACATACAATCAATTTGTCATTTTTATTTCAACAGTTGCATAGAAAGCAACAGAAGAAAAATCTAAAATTAAAAAAAAACAAACTCTGTAATGTTCTTTTTATATAAATACTCCACTGACCCATTCAGACAGGAACTATCCAATAAATTTGTTTCAGTTTTGTCACTTAATTACTATTGATGACTCAATCTTTCTAAAGGCCAAATAAAAATTAACTTTTTTTGCCCAATTATTATCTGTCCAATGTAGTGCTCCTTTATCAAGGCTTGCAACTAAACTTCAGCTCAGTGATGTACCCTCCTTGATCTGTTTGCAGCCTTTGGCACTGTTATCAACACCTCCTTCCACTTTGCCCGTGTGCTTTGGCAGCTTCAGGTTTGCTCCTTCCACTTACAGGACCAATCAGTCATTTCAATATTAAGCACCCTACAGGTTTGACAGAGTGGGGGAAAACAAACCTTGTTTAGTAGGCATCTCAGACACTCCCTGGTAAACTTTCAGCTTATTATGTCTGACTTTTCCCATCCATTGCCTTGCAATAAGATCCTTTTGAATCAAGAGCCATTTCAGCTCCCTTTAGTCATTTTTCTATATATGTGTGTATATGTGAAGAAATAGTCTGTTTTATTACTAGAAACATTACACAAAAAATATTATTGAAGTATTGCATATTATTTGTAATGGAATAATATGTGATACTTCATGTCGTATTACATCCACGTATGTATATACATGCATATATACACTTAAATACATTTTCTTTATAGATAAACAATTACTTACACATAAATAATATATTTATTATAGATATAATTGTATATATATAGACTCAAGTATGAGTGTATATGTTTCAGTCTTTTTTAATATCATGTTTACAGTTGCCCAATAAAATATTTCAGAATTTATCTCACAAGACTGAAAATACTGCACTAAATTAATCGTTTAGGAATTTTTTTTCTAGATGAGATCTAAAGTCTCTCCCTGGACCAGTGGCATGACATTTAAAATGCATCATTCTAAAACATAAGCTCCAGTTGGAGAAGTACTTCCTCAGTTCAGTGACTGACTGTAATCTATATGCACTGTTACTGAAAGACACTTCAAATAAGGCAACAGTTTTTCAAGCCAAACCTCCTCAACTTCCATCATATTAGCAATTCCTCTTTGAACCTTAAGGTTCCCTTTCAGAACAGAAATGGCAACATGAATGCATGTTACATCTTCCACAGTTTGCTAGGTCTGTTAAAATGTTAAAAAAGGGAAACCGAGATTCAAATAAAGCCCTTAGAACATTAAATGCAGTGAGATGATTTAATACAAATGCTTTAGAAAGACTGGTATAATGGATTAGTAATGCTTTAGGCTTTATTTCTTTTATGGCAGAAGCTTTCTGAATGTATTACTCCAAGTAATACAAAGCAATGAATGGAGACCACCTCATGCTGCCAGATTTGTATTTAATGCATTTAACTTTTCATACACGGAACTGCACAAATCCAAACTTGCAGATCTGAACAAACTCAAACCCAGGAGTTCTGCTCATGCCAGTTGCTGTTTCTTGGTGCAATTTGCAATCTGCTGTTTCTTGGTGCAATCTCTCTTCTTCTAATAATCATCAAGAAGGCCAAAGCTGTTCAAATTCATGTCCCTGTGGATGTGGTCTCTATTCCTGTCCATATGGAGAGTATCTCTTGTGGAAATGTAGTTCATGTTACAGACTCTTCACATGTCATTATAAGAACAAACTGAGTGGCCTTTCGTTCACCTTTTGTTAACAAATTTTTCACACACCTCCTTCCATCTTGCAGCACTGTGATAACTCATTCTACTGCCATAACCTTGGTAGCTTAATATACATAGCTGCAGACACATATTTTGTAAAATTTTATTGTAAGGTCTAAAACTGTAAAATTAATTCAAAATCATGACTCATTCTTCACCTCTCTAAGTCCTAGCAAGCCCAGGGTAGCCCCTCCCTCACTCACTCATCTTCCTCCATTTCACCACTTCCTACTCTATGTGAAGAGATTGCTTTTCTTCCCCTGCAGCTCATTATCACATCTGCTTTTACACTAGCTTCTGCATTGCGTTGGCCTCATCCAAAAATTGTTTTTCTGCATTTTCAGTACTTTAAAAAAAAACCAAAATAATCCAACAAATCTACTTTTGTAGTTTCTCTTACATTCCATTTTATATTCCTGTTCCAAAGCTGGATTATATCTCCATTTCATGATCCCAGTGAGATCACACAATCATAGAATGGTTTGGGTTGGAAGAAACCCTAGAGATCATCTGGTTCCAAACCCCCTACCATGGGAAGGGATGCCACTCACTAGATCAGTTTGCTCAGGGCCCCATCCTGGCTGGCCTCAGACACTTCCAGGGATGGGGCATCCACAGCTTCTCTGAACAACCTATTCCAGTGCCTTACCACCCCTACAGTAAAGAATTTCTTCTTAATATTGAAACTAAACCTGCCCTCTGAGTCCAAAGCCATTCCCCTTGTCCTATCACTACAGGCCCTTGTGAAAAGTCCTGCTCCAATTCTCTTACAGCCCCTTTAGGCACTGGAGGCTGTGTAAGGTCTCCCTCTCTTCTCCTGGCTGAACAGCCCCAACTCTCTCAGCCTATTTCCACACCAACCATGATCACACTCATGCAATAAGGTTCTCATCAAATGCTTCCCACAGATCTGGGACAGAATTTCTCTCCCAGTTTATTGCCAGCTCTCTCCATTACTTCTCCTCACAGGTTTCAGTTCACCCATCTCAATGCTTCATACTACCCCATCCCAGAAAGGGAGCCAATTAATGCTCCAAAGTAGGACTTATCAACACGGTTTTGCTTTGAGAAGAAAAAATTCTCTTGAAGTCCAGTCTTGGTGGGTTTTTTGGTGTTCCTGACTAGTCTTTTCACTCACCAAGAAAAAAAAATTGACCCAGAGGGAAATGTGGACCATTATTAAAAGCATCATGACCAGCAACCTATTTATTATTCAGTAGAATTCCACAGCATGACAGACTTGTGTGGTGCCTACCATGGAAGACCTATCTCACCCACAGAAAACTCCCATCAAACACTACAAGAATTCAACTGATCTCGAAAATTATCTTTGGCTCATGTAAGGAACCCAATCTTTCCTAAAGAAACAAAACAGATTTTAAATTACTTCAAAAATTTTTTGGATTAATGATTTCATCTGCCTAGTTACAGTAGTTAATACTTCAACAGATACTGAAATAAATAATTATATGTGTTATGTATTCCATTGATGTTCTAAATATGGAGCCATTTTAACAGATCATTTTACAGAGTTCAGTAAGGGAATGCTGATGGAAGATTTTAAGAATAAAAGGATTATTCTGAAGACATCAGTTACATGAAGCACCAATTGTGTCTTCATTACAGGCTTTTATTATTTTGTCAGTACAGCTCTGAAAAACAGCATCTCAAACCAGTAATCTGTAAGTTCAGGCTTCTTAGTTGCACTCACAGTTATTTTACCAGTGATGCACTGGAACAATTTCATTTAACATTTATTTATATTTTATAATAACAAAGCATGAGTGACACAGGGTGCAAATTTGTACCTGAACACTTAATTACTTAGAATACTAAGAAGGTCTGGAAATTCAGTAACTACTTACCATATTAATATTCTTCGCATTTCAGAAAAAAGCCACCAGCATTCGCTCAAAACTATAAAAGCCCCCTAAAGTGATAGCCTTTGGCATATTCAAATTCTTAAGATACATATTTTTTATCACTTTTCTAAAAATCTGTGCTGTTTTTTTATAAACTTCAATTACTTTTATACATGAATGACATTTTTACCAAACTTAAAATTAGTCTTCTTAGTGTGTGACATTAAGGTTCATCTTTCCTATTTCTTGACCTAGGTTTCTTTATATTCTGCCAATCAACAGGTAGTTTTGAATTTTATCTCCCGTCCCTCCCTATTTTTATCTTTTTTTTTTAATCTATCAACAATAAACAAGTGCATCTCATTTCTTGAAAAAACGACACCACCATTCCCAGCTCTTACAGAGAACTTACTTTTCTATTCAGCATAAAACCTGGTATTTTCTGACTAAATGACAAAAGTATGCTCAGTATCCTGTTCAAAGGCACCTGGTCTTTCTCCTCAGGCACCAAGAGCTACCCACTCAAGCAAGACATAAATTGATAAGTCACTTCCATTACATTTTTTTCTGCCCTTAACTACTGTTCCCACAGAGAAAAGCCATTTAAAATATTCTGGAGTTGAGGGTATATCCTCTTACAGGGTTAGACAGTTTTCATTTTATATTGGCTTTCAGGGCATACAGGCCACTCTTTCGTTTCTTTCTTCCACCACGCTAAATCCTAACTATGACACCCATTAGCTAACCTCTATATTTCTAAGAGGATTTCCCTAACTCGGGCTTTGCCTAAGCGCAGGAGAAGCCTACAGTGATTTTCCACTAGGTGACACCCCGGACTTTTCCCCGAGGCTGTTCCACCCCTCATACCGATGATCCATGCGCATGGATAACTGGGGGAGCGAACGGGGCCATTTATCGGTACACTGCTGGTTATAGGGATTGCGCGGTGTGCACGGTACCGCTGCCGCACGGCTGCACCTTCAGCAGGGACCTGCGGAGCTCTGCGGCCGCTTCCAGCCGGCGGGAGGGCGGTCCCGCCCCACACGGCCGCGCTGCCCCAGACCGGGCACCGCCGACCTGCGGGCACCGCCGACCTGCGGGACCGCGGCGCTCCGGCCGCCGGGACAGCTCCCGGGGCGGCCGCCATCGCCGCACCAACACACCTTGGGCTG
>VZTT01039550.1:123605-150970 GCA_013400855.1 Buphagus erythrorhynchus | reverse complement strand
TGAGAGTGTTAAAAGCTTCCAGTACTTTCATTAGTCTTCCCTTGAAGAAAGTTCTCCTTTTTTTTTTTTTTTTCTTATTTAGATCTTTTCTAGCAGACTGAAATGTTAGTCAAGTTAACTTGGGAGGAATTCAAAGGGTTGGGAGAGAAACAATAACTTTATTTACAAGCAGAATTTCAGGTCAGAGGGGAAAATTCTCAAATAGTAGGGTTCCTTGTCAGTGCTAAATTCCTAATACTTCATTTTATTATTTTAATTTCTACTGTAAAAAGGAATGCTGGCATTCAAACTGATGGTGACTTGTGTACACTGGCCCTTAAACTTTTTGACAATATTAAAATGTTTTAATGCTAATCCATTTTAATTTTTAAAATATTTACTTTTTATTGTGTATCAGTTATACAGTTTAAAACAAATGCAGTATTTGAGCTACTGCAGTAAAATCTCACAAAGGTCTGTGCTGTTGGATGATTTTGTTGAAAGGTTTGTCTGTTTCTTTTTTTAATTTTCTTCTCACACTCAAAGATATGTCTGGCATTTTGGAGAGAATAAGCACAGCCTTTAACCTAGTGACAAAACTGTTTGGAGAACTGATTTACATATTAGAAACATTTTCTTCAGCAGCTCTTAAAGCAAGCAAAAATCTTTGCATAATTAGTGAAGCTGTTGAAACCTCCTTTTTATATAATTTATTAACACAGACTTCTGTAATGTCTTTCTATCCATGGATTAATATCTACAGCCTGTATTTTCTTACTGCCTCTGAAATGTTATTGGAAAAATTTTAGTTTGAGTGTATTTTATTTACCTGCAAATGTTTTTACTTATAATTCCTAGTCTCCAGTGAGGAGCAGTTTGTAATGCTTCATGTAGGTGAGCTCTAGTAGTACATACTATAACTTAGAGTCGTGTAACTTTTTGTGTTAGCTTGAAAACTTTTGCTTGCTTTGTTCCTTCAAGATAAATTTACATTTAATAATTTCTTAATTTCTTGGAGAAGGCCTAAACATTTTTCTAGTGGCTCAAACAGGATTGAAATCGAAACAAAAGAAAACACTAGTTTTTTCTCTAAGTGTGAAAATTTATTCATCCCAACAAATGGGGGAAGGGAAAGAAAACAGTGTTTCTGAGTCTAAGGTAAAGCCCAGAGAAGTTATTCCAATGCTATTTTGAAAAAATAATGCATATTTGGAACATTATTTTTAGCTATTGCAGTTTGTTGAAGTTCAGTAACTGCTAAAACATGAGGTGTTTCATCCTGCAGCTTGTTGCTGCAACTCCTTATTTCTGATGCCCAAGAGATACTCAAAGTGCAGATGTTTGAATTGGATTGTATGTCTTCCTTTATCAGTAATATTCAAATCTTCCCTTTAAAGGCATTTTGTCCAATATTAATAACACTTCCTTTCTAAATTGCTCTCCATAAAATTCCTTATCAGAAAGCACCTGGGTACAATGCTTGAATAGAGTAAGATTGGTAGTTAGAAGTTCAGTCTAATACTGAAGCAAAAATATTTTGCAAACGTTTTGTCTATGAAAAGATTATAATGCTTGGCTTTCTCAGTCATACTCTCAGTTTTGGAAACACTCTACTAAAAATGCAAAGTAGCTTTGCATAGATATGCAGTGAAGTTACTGATGTTGAAAAATATTGGTGTTCATAATATGTATGTTTTTGTTCCTATTTCCTAACATGGAGTGTATTTTTCTGTTGATCCTAGAAGCTGAAATCTTTTCAACAATGGCTCAAGAAATCTATTTTACTGTTCACTGACCCAGCACTGGAGAAGTCAAGGTCACTTACTATGGTCACTTAGCTTGGAGGTTTTTCCAAAAGCACTCCAGTAGGATGAGAAAGAGTCTGTTTCTGGTTTTTGAGGACTCTTGTTCCTGTTTGCCCAACAGCTTTGCCGTTAGATCCAACAGTGCAGGCTATTTATACCCTTCACTGCTTTCCCTTAAATGGCATCCCTGAGCCCTGTCTTCTTTCTGCCCACACCAAAACTCCTGTCTAAGCCCTTGTCTCTCTCACTTTTTGACTCCTGCCATGTTTTGTCTTACCTTGTCCATTTAAAACTTGCTTGTCTGACATGGACTTTACTGTTGTTTATAAAAATCACCTTTGCTCATTTTTCTGACCAGATTATTCCTCACTCTTAAGATGTCTCTCTCCCTTGGGAACTTCTTTTCAAATAAAATACAAGCTAATCCTCCTTTTAGCTCTAAAAGCTGCTTATAATGGAGCCACAATCCACCAACATGATTTTATTTCCCAGACTTTGTTCAGTTAGCTGTTCCTGTGCATCCCTGCTCAGGCCTCCTAGCACAACTATTTCTGGTTATTCTTTACAATATGTGAGCAGTTGCAATTGTCTCTTTCTCATTAAAAAACAAACAAACAAAAAAAAACTATTTTAAAAGTACATATTTACCTTCTTTTTGAGTAAAGGAAAGTAATTGTTTTCCCCATGTGTTGGGGCTTGAATTAATAACTGCTTGCCTGCATTTTGAAGTCATATATAGGTGGAAAAAGACCTCCAAATGCAGGAAGTTGGGTTTTTTTATTTCTCCTCTCTCATGTTTTTGTGATACATTCTTAACAAGTTATAGTTTGCAGATTATTTTTCTTACTAGAAAAGGTGTACATGCGCTTAACTTCTATTAGTTTGTATATATTGTGAGTATAAATGTTCTAGAGGTAGGAAAAATCAGATAGATGGCAATGAGTGAGGGTGAGATAAGTGTTTATTTTTCTGGCTGGAGTACTGGCAGTGTGAGGTTATATAAACTGATGATCAGGAACATATTCTGGTCCATAGGGCCAATTCCTCTTCTAGAACTCTCTGAAAACAATCTCTTCTTGCACTGCAGTCTACTTTTAAGAAAGGCTTGTCTGAAATGTTTTTGAGCAAAATGAAGGAAGGTGAGTCAGAATAGGCTGGGGGGGAGATAAAGGCAGTGATAGTTCAGAATTTGAAAATATTTCTAAGGTAATCAACTCTCTTAGTTTTTTAGCTTAGTTTTGGAAGTGCAGAAACAACACTTTGAGTTTTCCAATTGCTTTGGAGCACAATATCAAGGTGTAATATTGACAGAATCATAAAATCAGCAAATACAGATCTCTGCACTATAGTTTTATTAATTCAGTAGTTAGAATTAAAATATATACACTTCTGTCTGCAATTTATTTTCAAGGACTTAAAATGAAATTAAAACATTGTGTGCATGTGCACATACCCAAAAGCTGAGAACCTTTCTTAATGGATGTGTCTACTATGTTTAAATCTTGGTGCCCTTTAAGTGGAAGAGTGACCCATCAAGCTGGCATAAAAGGTTGTGGTATATCCACACAGGAGTCTTCAAGAACTGCAGTTAACAGGACTTATCTGGCACTAGCCATGCCCCATCACTACAGCTCTGCACATTTATTTGCCAAGCACTTAGTTTGGGGTATGATTTTTTAATTGTTTACCCTATAACTGGAAGGCTCAAGTAGCTTGTGTAAGCATTTCATTCCTGATGGCCTTTTACAATTTTCTTAAACTTCTGTTTTAGCTTGAAATGTTTCAAAGTTGAAACTATATGGGGGAGTAAATTTATGTTTGTGGAAAGTTATAGCAAGAGTGAACAATAACAATGGAGGGAGTAGAATTTATTATATATGTGCAATTTTTCTCTCATGCATGTGTTTGTGCAGTTGATTGCTAAAACTCTTANGATTGCTAAAACTCTTAGAAAAAGTAACTGGATTTGAGATGTGTTTGATTTCCCTTTTGATGGTTCAAACTAAAGGGTTTTTAAAATACTATCTCTAATTCTCTGTGAGATATCTGTACTGTGACATGTCCCACCTTACTTAATAATCGAGTTTGTAGCAAAGTGCTGTGGTGTAACTGATTCAAGAGCACATGTCGATCACACCAGGCTTTATTCTCTCCCCTGCTATTTAAAGCTGCCCTTGTTCTACATGGAGAAATGCTGTGAGTATTTAAAGGTAAATGTATGCATATTTCCACATGGCTTGGCACTGATTAGCAGCTGCTCAAACAGATGCAGTTAAAGTTGCCATCTAGTCAATATATTAGTTATCTGTGGTAAACCAGAGTAAGGTAAAGTAAAGCAAGGCTTGAATAATAAAGAATGTACATAACTTAGGTGATTGCCAATGGTCAGGTTGCTCTATTCATTACTTGCATTATGATTCAAGTGTTAGTATGTTATTACTAATGCATTTAGCAATCTTATAGTGTTATTACTTTGGATTTTTAGTTTAAGTTTGATAATTGATCTTATTTAGTAAGCTAAAGATTCAGAACTCTTCATAGAGTACAACTTCATAAGGATTCTTATATCACTGTTTCCCATTGTTGGGGACAAGTGGATTGCAAGTAGGCCCCAGTCAGTGGGGCACTTAAGATATTCTTTAAGTCTTATTGCTTAAAGCTAAGCATATGTCTTAGTAATTTACGTTCTTAAATGATATCTGTGTGCAGCTGGGTTTGCAGAAGCCAGTCACATTCCTGAGCAGTGTCACTGTAGTCTGCAGTGTTCTGTAAAATAGTTCTGCCCCGAAATTGAAGGGAGGACTGATATTATTAGGCTGTTCTTACAGAGTTTGTCTGTGTCAAACATGCCCCATTCTGAATATAGAGTCTAAGTAAGCCTAAAACATCTGCATCTTTTGATGTTTATTTCACTGAGGCTCACCTGCTGTATAGCTGGTTCTGTCTTTGTCTAATAATTCCGGGATGAGAAGGTATCAGATTTTTCTGATACTGTCTTCATACATATAAGTGGAATTATCAACTGCTGGGACTGCTTATTTTAATGGAAGAACAAATGAATCTGTGGGTTCCTTTTGTCAGACTGTCTTTCTTGCTTTGAAATATCAACATCCCTATGGCATGATGTACTGGCTAAAGAAAAACCTTCCCAGAAATCTTAGTTTGGCAAGATCATCTTGGATCATTCCATACTCTTATGCTGTGTCCAGCAAAGTAGTTTTTATGCCAGAATAGTAAAATGTTTGCTCTTTTGGGTTTCATATAACATGTTAAGAGACAAGTTTGAAAAAAAAGTGATTTGAAGAAACAATTAGAAACACAACAAGTTTCAGGAGCTGAGCAGCAGTTGCTGGTTGTAATTGTCCCTTTTCATCACTGTGTGTGGTAATACCAGCTCTTTGAAGAAATGCATGGTGGGAAAGCCAAGAAGGGAGCAATGAATTGCCTTGGAAAGAAGAAAGGGGTACTCTTAGTAATGCACTGGTATAAACATTCTGCTTTTAAGTATCCACTGACTCACAGGTGTGGAAGAGCTGAGACCAAAGGGAGACATTCACTTACTTTTGAGACTCCTCTCTCAGTCTGTTTAGGAGACTTTTCTACTTAACCTGCTTATGGAGGCCTCTGGTGTAGGAAAGGTATTGAAGGTACTAATTTCTAGATGTGGAAGCCTGAAAGTTAACCTTGTACTTCCTTCTTCTCTAAATATGACATTGCATCTTGAATCTGCTGTGCATCCCCATGAGTTAATGTACTGTCACACTGAATGGGGTTGAACAGACCATTCCATTGTCACTAGCAAGTGGCTGTGCAAAAATAGCAGTAGGTTGAACTTGTTTTGAGATGTGAAGAACTGAGAAAAGGCAGTGATGTTTAAATCTGATGACTAAGGTGTCTGGCAGGCTCCACAGGGCTGTGCTATAAAGCCTGGGGCTTCAAAGTCTCAGCTTTGAAATAAACAGCACTGGAATTCAAACTGGTCTTTGCTGTGGACAACAGAGATCTGATGCTTTCTGAGCTACAGGAGAATGGAGTACCCCCTGTGAAGAGGAGTGACAACTTTGTGCTGCACATCCATCCAAACAGACTCTGTCTGGATTAGACAACTGAGAAAACTTTTATACAAAATAACAGTTTTTAATTTTTAGTTAAGTTAAAAAAAACAAAATAACATTTGGCTTGGTTGCCAAATCTTCTCTCTCAAATCAAATACAAGTACAGAAACTGCTATCTAAACTATTAGACTTGAAAACAGAAGAGTGCTCAGAAGCAAAACTTTTCTATAAAGGATAGGGATTTAAACCTTAAAATCAGGGAAGATACACTGATATTTAGGTTCAAGGTAAAGAGGTTGTGAAAAACTGTAACCCTGTATAAGTGTAGAACCGTGCAGTTATGAATCAATGTTTACATTTTCAATTAAATGAAAGGCTATGTGATACGGGGAGACCTCCTAGTGACATGTAGTTTACAAAAGATACTTGTCAAAAATGTGTTTCAGGATCATTAGTCTGTGTAAAGCAGAAAGTCAGAGAAGTAAAACAGAGGTGAACACATGCATACATCTATTTTGTGTTTACTAAGCTGATTTCTCAACTGTCAGCACATGCAACGTGTTAATTCAGGGTATAAAATACATATCAGATGCTGCTTGGTTTTCTTAAAATTCAGATTTCAGCAATATAGCACCATGTGTTTACTCTGCCTCTTCCTTGAGATTGTAGAGTTTCTCATGGTGGGGTCTTTCTATTTTGAAATTTTGGTTTTACAGTAAATCCCGCTATGATGATTCAGACACAGCTTTCACAGGTCATATTCTCTATAATAAATTGATATTTGCAACCTTTGGTAATTTCTTTGCTTAAACAAATTGCAACTACCAGAAAATATTCCAACTCTGTTATAAAATTTCTGGAAGAATTCTTTTGCAGATTTAAATCTTGAAAGAATAATTTCATTTATCACCATTCCAGAATATCAAATTTATATAGTATTTCCTAATAATATTCTGTAATTTGATGTACCAGTGTGCATGGATTACAGGAAATAAATTGAACTTGCACTCCTTTCTCAGGTACATTTAATTTTTACATGAAGAGACTGAAATGATTACTCAGGTAATTTTGTGCTGTTTATTTACCTTTGCAAGATGACAGCAATAGGATATAAGAGCAGTAGTCATGTTGTTTTGTTTTATACACCATTAAACGTGGAATTCTGCAGATAATATAACTTTATGGACAAAGTCAGCATCTTGAATGACTGAAAATAGCCAAATTATTATCAACATCACAGAAATTGTTATTATTTCTTTCCAAAGTATTTGGAAAATCTCTTGGAGACTATGAGACTATTTTAGGCAAATTGCATCTTTTTCCAGATGACAAATATTGCAAATCAGTACATCACAGTTTTCAGGTGGATTTTATTGCTCATGTGTGTAAACTGAATGGACTGTACTATTAAATTTTTATAAGCATTCTCTACTTATGAAGAATATATTACTGTCATCTATACACATGCTTTTAATTCAGCTTTTAATCAGCTGTACTACTTTTGTCTTAAGAATAACATCAAAGTAATACAGAACACAGTGACTGAAGAACATCTTGGGTTTTGCATAGTGATACTTAGGTGGGAACCCAGTGTCTTGGAAAATGGACCTTTTTATACCTGTGTGAGTGTGTTTTAAGTAGAAAGATTTTATGTGAACCCTGAATATTATAGTTGTGCTTGGAAACAATTATGAAAGCTCTATTGAGTCAACTTTTTCCGAGAAAGTAGGATTTGGCTTTCTATTCACACATAAGCAGAAGATTATTTCCTGCAGGAAAACTACTGAGGTTTCTGTTAAGGATATAATCTGAAGGCTCAGCAGTAAGCTCAGCCAGAGCTTACCTTGACAAAGGTCTGTGAGTACTAGGAGGAAGGTGGAATTGCAAACACTGATTATCTGATGCTGTCCTGTGCTCCGTTCTTCTCAGTTCTTCCCCACCAGACAGCTTTGGTTGCTGAGTTCCTGGTCTCACACTGCTGAGCAGAAGCTCTGGGTTAGAAGAGGGCCCTGCTGGTGGTGTGAGCACCCACTGAGAGCAAGGCTGGAGTATCTTCTGTGGGTTTGGTGGGTGTGGGAGGACTGCTGCTTTGTTTTCTAAAGGAATCTGTCACTTCAGTTTGCATCAGAGCAGGTGCAACAAAGAACCATGAGACATGTTGAACTCGTGATACATGCTGATTTACTGGTAGAGTACAAGATTTGGGTAGATATTTTTAAAATACCCTGACCTGAAACACATTTTCATGCTGAAGTCAGTAACAGCTTTAGTTTTATGCAGTTAGATGAAGTGCCTCCAGCTACCCCAGATATTTGTGTTACTGGAGAATGTAAACACATAATGCAACATTAGATCCACAGTGGTCTGTGTGGATACTCTGCTCCATTCTTGGCTTGCTTTTTTAACCTGTGGCTGTCATCAAAAGGGGCCACCTGAAGGCTGGGATTGTTTTCTTTTTATTAATACAAAATAATATAAAATTCACTGCTTTCTGGGTGCATCCTGTAGGACTTCATGTAATACCTCAGCAGCTACTTGGTAGAAGTGATGATCAGCACTCTCAGAATTATGACCATTTATAAATGTAAGTTAAGCTGCTTTTGGATGTTTCAGCAAGGGGTGACAAACCACCATGCCACTTGTGACTAGCTAGAAGAATGTGGCACACTCACATGGAACTGAACCATGTTGATTCATGCTGCTGTGCTGTCTGAACTGGATTACTGTAATTCCTTTCACTGGGCAGGAAGCCACACATCGAAGGGGTCTGAGCCCACAACGTGGGCTTGCAGAACACTGGGCCTCTGCTGCTCTCAGGGTACCATGACTTTTCATAAGTGGATTCCTTTGCAAGGTTTTTCCTCTTCAGAGTATATAAAGTTTCTCCTTTCTCATCCTGCTTTCCTGCTTGTGATATATTGACTGCACTGATTTTCCACTGAAGTGGGAGGGCTGGGCAGAATAGGGAACCGTGACTTTAATGGTGGTACTTGGAACTAAAATCTGTAACTCCCAGTGAGTTCTTTACTGGTGGGTAAGTGCTTTCCTTTTTTAAATGTGTCAGCTAAGTGCCAAACTCACTTGTGAACTCCTGCCATGTTTCATTCAGGGTTGGCAGGAAGATAACATGGAAATGGTTTTCAGAGTTTTAAAACATCATGTGAAGGTGAATGCTTCCCAGTTGAATACTAAAAAGTTAATTTCTGTGCAGTTATGAAGGTCAGATTTTGCTCTGAGAGTTTAGGGGGTTAGCTTTGTGCTCTGTCTTACCATGAAAATCTACCAGAACAAAGACAAATAATTATTCTAAATTAGTACTTTGTAAATATGTGTGAAAGTAGCTTGGTTCTGGTCTCTATTTTTTTAAAATCTTGTTTAGTTTTAAATACATAGTTGTTTGCAAAACCTTATAAAGCTAGGAGTAATTTCACAAGCTTTAGCAGTCTTCCATATTGTTCCATTTTTTTAATACCTTAATCAAATTTAAGGACCACATATACATTTTAAGGCACTACAATCAAGAGCCATGATGGCAACATCTGAAACTCTACTTCATCCTCTTTACAAATATAAGTGAACCCAAAATAACTCTTTGGCTCCTCAAATAAGTAAAGTATATTTGAAGCTCACATACTTGCTACTATTCCCTTCCTGAAGTTATTAGAGTCCATAAGAACTGGAGATGAGTGTGTGAGCAGTTGCAGGCACTGGTGGGTGTGTTCCTCTTGCAGCTGTTCATTCCAGGAGTCTCTTTGTGCCCCTGTTGCTTTTTTTTTTTGTGTTCTTGTGTCTAAGAATGTTCTGCTGGTACTTGCATGGTATGTACTCCAGCTGTAACTTAATTTTCACCCTAGTGAAATTCCATGGTGAATTTTCATAATAGTGTGCTCTCTTCACAGCGTGTGTATTGATAAGCACCTGCTTGTCAAGGATGTTTCAGGGTATTAGGGTGGTGGTGGCCTGAGAGTCAGAAATAGCTGACAAGGCTATTTTGTTTTCTTTAGGGAGGCTGTGCTTTGTGTGCACATATCACTTGCCAAAGGTATCATTTCACTCAGTGTTGCCAACCTTATTTTTAATCTTTTTCTTCCTCATAACATGCAAATTTTGTGTCTTTTTCTGTAGCCATGAGAATTTTCTTTGAGTGAAAACACAGATATTCTGTATTCAACTAATTAACATGTTAAAAACATACTGGCTTAGTCATAGTTTTAGGGCATATTAGAAAACTTGGAAGTATGAATTTTTCAAGAAAGATAGATTAAGTCAAAGTTTTATTAACTATAGAGCTTTGTGTAGTGTATAACAGGCTGGATGCAACATCTATGGAAGAATCCCTGATTCTGTGTTGTTCTGGGCTGTGGTTCCTTCATTTACACCAGTATTTTTTTATGTATGTGGAATAAATTTTAGTTCAATAGCATTATTCCCATTTATATGTAATCAACCACATAACCCAGGGTTAAATAATTTAGAATCAGTCTGGGGATATGTTTTTTGCTATTGAGCCATAAACTCACATATAACAGTAAAAACAACTTAGGCAAAAGGAGAGCCAAAAAGTCTGCAGCCAGGATACAGATGCCTGTACTACCCTGAGTTTAACAGTATTATTGCAATTTCAGCAATTTTTTGGGAAAAAGTGATATTAGAAGATCATCTAATGTAATATTAGAAGAGAATTAATGCAAAGCATGAGTTAGAAATAAGAAAGAAACATCATGTTACCCACCTACTCTAAACAGACCTCAAGCTAGTGCTTTACAAACCACAGTTTGGTTTTCTGTTCCAGCATTTCAGATTGCAGTATGTGATTGTTTCTCAATCAGCTTGGAAGCTGCAGTACTTTTCCTCTTGGTTTTAAGAGGTCAAAAGAAAGAGCTAGTAAGAATGAGCTGAAAAAATCAGACTTCATATATGAATAGTGGTGAAGTCGTGATTGTAATTTGCTTAACTCTAGTAAAATCTTTGTCCAAACTTTGAATACTTTTTTCCCTCAGTTATTATTCCCAAAGACAGATATTTGTTCTGTGCAGTTTTTGAGCTGTCATTCCAAGTCCGTAACTAATAAAACCATAACAACCACCAAAGTAATAGTTAAGAAATGTGGCTTTGTAGCATTTCAAGTGATGAGTAAACCATCCCAGTAAATTGGCATTTGGCCACTCCGCTATGTAATGGTGTTTTTAATGAAGTATTGCCCTAGCAACAGGTCGGATGACATTGGGTAGCTGGTTGCTGCTGACTCTTGGAGATAAAACAGACTTTTAGGAGCACATGTGTAATGTCTGAAGGTAAAGTAACCCAAAATAAATGCATCTGCTCTACTGGGAGCATAGGATATGTCACATCAAGCCAAAGTCTGACTTACTGACTTACGAATTTAATCCTTCTGTGAAAGTGTTTCTGTATGGTGAAAATGAAACCATCCAAGAAGTGCAACATTGAAATCTGAGAGTAAAGTAAAGCAGAACTGACATAAACTGTATTGCAGATGATTTTAAGAAAAGATATCAGTTATTTTAAAGTCTTTAAGAATTCTTGTACTGTAGGAAATACTTCTGGATGTGTTAGTTCAATGGCGAAGCTTTTCGAGGGAAGAGGATGCAATGAAGATTAAAAGCTTCACTTCTCTCTGAAAGAACCAGCAAGTGAAAAAAGGCATGAGAAGTAGAAAGTGAAACAAATTCAAGTGAAATGAAAATGTGGTGGTGTTCTTTTAATTAGTGGATTTTCATTCAGAAAAATAAAAGTGGTGGCTAGGATATTGAGCAGTTTGTTACATAACACAGCCAAGTCAAAAACTTAACTGAGGGTCTAGATCAATATAGCAAAGTAATATCATAAAATACAGAGATCATCAGAAGTCTATAAAAGAAAGGCAAAAATCTTGGCCAAGTCTTTTTTTCTTCTTCCAGTTCATTGTGGATGATATTTGAAAATCTACTTTAGAGGCTGAAAAACACAGTCACCTTTATATATGTTAGTGGGTCATAAAAGAATTTACTCTTACAATAGTATAATATTGTGCCTTCCAAATGAAATACTGTGTTAAAGTACACATGAAACACATTTTCAAGACTTAAATGGAATTTTCTCATAGTCTAATAAACTTTTTTTTTTTTCAATTTTAAAGATAAAAATACAGACATTACTGTAAAGGATAATGTGGATGATTTCTGCCTTCGAGATACATTAAGCATTGCATCCACGGACTCCTTTGTTTCCACAGCTGAGGTAAGACTCCTAAAGATTTCTTTTTTAAAGATTTATTGATCTATTTGAACAGTGAACAGAAGAACCCTAATTTTTTGCTAATCATTGTAAGCAAAAATATATTTCTCTTATGGGGGAAAAAAGAGCTTTTCCAGGCTTCGCTGGAATCAATTGTTCTGGGGTTTTTTGGTGTACTGGCATAATGCATCCCCAACTCCTCCTAAATAGAAGTTGCTTTTGAAAAATAGATCACATTTTCATGAGTGAAGAAGCAATCAGTTGAGGCTATAATAGTTCCTTTCACCATGATTTATAATTTTCTGTTCTTTTTTCTTATTGCTTTACCATACTATAAAGATGTATGAAGAAGGCTTTGTATTGTTTAGACCTGGAGGGGTTTTTTTGAGAGGAAATGGTAAGAAATTGACAGCTGCCTGTTTCAGCATGTCCCACGCACAACATGAAGGCAGCAGTTGGAGCTGTAACTCTGTTGTTGCACCATGATGAAATGACTTAGCAGGAGCCAGAGGTGTGAGGCTGTTCTGGGAGCCCTGGGCTGAGCTTGTCTGGCTGGGTGGGGAGGTGAGCAGGACCCCACAGCTCCCTGCAGCCCCCACTGGGGAGGGACAGTCCCTGGAGTGGGGAGGGACAGTCCCTGGAGTGGAGTGGGACTGCCAGGGGGCCTCCTGACTGGCCACACTGGGAAGCTTCCTTGATGATGTAATGTACCTCATTTAACTTGCTCTAATCCTCTGGGGTAAGAGCACAAACAATACATAAAATCTCTGGGTAACAGCCTGACTATGTAGCTGGAGTCTGCTACAGCTCCCTTGGAGTATTTGAAAGAGGCTCATGAGCAGTGACACACTTACTTGAATGAGGAGTATCTCCTTCTGTAGTCTCTGGGGAGCTGAAGTGATCTTGAATAGCACTCTTCTCCAAAAACAGGAGAGGCAGTTGGCCTCAATAGATCCATTTTGTGATAGATATTGCTCTCATAATGCACTGCAACTGAGCTACTGAAGTCAGTTGCAAAAGGAAAGAATTGTACACACGTTCTTTGCAATTGCTTTGACTGTCTATTGCAGGGTTTGTTTTTCCATAACACAATTCCCTTGATTTAGTAACTCTCATTAAGTTGTGGTACCAAGCATCCATTCCTAACGAGGGTTGTATCCATAGAGACTGATTACTCTTTGCTGTAATTTGGACAAGACCACAATTCAACTCTACCAGCTCATGAGAGGAGCTGTAAACCATTATAGTTTGTACACTTTGAATCTGATTTGTTTTTCTTCTTTTCCCATGAACTTTCCTAATGCTTTTGCAAGTATGTGAGGATGAGAACAACCCCTTATGCTCATTTGTGCTGCTTGGCTTCAAAAAAAAGGCAAAACCAACCAATCAACCAAGCAAACAGAAAACCCCAGGATGTATCACCTCAGTGGAATCATTATCCTCTCCTGAAGCTATATTGTCCCAGTATCTGCTAAAAAATACTGGAATCAAAATTGGACATATAATTGTCTGAGTATCCTGAAAATATCAACTTGTTCTTCCAGGACAAAGTTGTGAAGATTTTCTTTTCCTTTCCAGCTGTTCTAGCCTTTGCCAATAGAACAAACTCTTATTTTCTCAGATTTAATTGAAGAATCTAGTGAAATTCTTAGGTGACAGAAGTCCTGAAGATTAATAGAACATGAGCAACTTGCAGTTTGGTTTTCGAGCCAGAAGACCATCAATGTTCTGTGTTAAGTAGGAGTCACTAGGCTTAAACTACAGGGTCAGCTAACTCTTGTAGTTGGAGCTACAGGGCATCATTGTGTGATGTAGGGTAAAGAAAGCTGGGAATTGGTGTTCTTGTACAAAAACACTGTTACCTTGATTTAATATTTCGTCCATCATCAGGGGGGTGTGTGGCAGGGAAATTCTTGATATTATGGCAATGAGAAGGAGCATTAATGTCTTCCCAGTGTATTCAGCTGTTAGTAGAGAACAGTAATTGCTTTGATTTAACAGGATTAGAATTGACATAAAAGATTCTTTTATTCAAGACATGATGATGTCAAGTAGATTCCTCTTGCTTATCTACTTTTTTCTTTTTTTCTTGCACTAGGGAACCAGTGGGATGTTTTCATTTAGGCTAAGAGGTCTGAGGCTTTTCCAACTTCAGATTTGTCTCACCTAAGGGCCAAATAAGGCAGTTCTTTCATCATAAGCTCCCTGATTGCAGTTACAATATTAGTAACTGTCCTAAACTCCATGTCCTGATAGAAATGTTCAGCAAAGCTTTTAAATCTGAAATTCATATGTGGGTTTATACTGGTCTGTGATTATGTCCTACTGGAATTAATAATTTCACCTTCCAGGAAATTAGAACATAGCACCATTTTTTGTGGCCTCATCATGCTGTAAGCTGTGTGTTGACAGTTCCTTGGCTTCCTTCTACACTGCATCCTGTCCCAAGGAGCAGGACTAAGTATTCTGTGTGACTCTGGTTTTGGAGACTGGAAACTGTGTTCATGTTTCAGTGCTGACACACAGTGAGGCCAAATTTAGCTCCCTGCCCGCAGGAGAGAGAACATTCATACAACAAGACACAGATAAATGCTTGAATGGAAACTGATAGGGATTCTGCTTAGGAGGCAACGAGAATGCCATGCTGTTATATTAGAACAAAATAAGGAAAGAGCTGTACAAGACTGGGACAGTTTGGCAGGGTTAGCATCACGTGCCCTTTTGATGAGCTCTACAGGATAGCAGGAGGGTGTGCCAAAACTTCATCTTGGTTATGGCTGGTGATCAAGAGGATGCTGAGAATCACTCATTTGATGACTTTTCATAGAGAGTTGAACTTATCTGGACACCTACAACACACAGGCACCTGAATCCTTGTAAAGACAGTTTAGACACAGTTGCCATCCCCATGACCAGACAGGCATCTGTTCTCAAACACACTTAGGCTCTAGAAGCACTGCAGGAGGGATGGTAAACACAAATATTTGCCCTAATTAAGTTATTAATACTACTACTGTGATAAATAGTGGTATTTTCTTTCCCATTTGAGCCTGGCTGCTGTCAGCTTGTGTTGATGAGGGTTAGTATGCTTTTCATAGGCTCGCTTTCCCATCTACTGTGTTCAAAATAGCTGCCACCTTTGGCAACAATGCAGCAGTGAGTGTGCCAGATAAAGGCCTCTGCCCTCTCTTCCCTGGCTTCTTTTCCATCTTCCTAACAGAACCTCTTTCCTGCTTTCCCTGACAGTGAGCTTTGTTGCTTCTTCTTCCTTGTCAGTGCATGTGCAATTATCATGTCTTATTTTTATGTTTTAACTAGTACTGAATCTGTAGGTCTGTTATCAAATAAACTTGCTTTTCTTGTTACAATGTTAACTTAGTCCAATGCTTGGGAGATTTTTTAGACTTGTGAATAAAGCCTTTGCTGCTTTTTATCAGTAACAGTCTTCCTGTTTTCTTCCAGACCTTAGGTGGAGCACACCACTTCATCATTTCAATTTATTAAAATGCCATCTCAAACATTTTAGTTACTAATCACCATCATATCTTCCAAGTCCCCAAACATGTTTCACTCTCATCCTGCAGCTACTTACTTTTTTAACAGAAATCTTTTCTCTGAATATCTTTATATTTCATAGAGATCATCATCAGCTTTTTTAATATGGGGTAAACATAATTTCTTAGAATGTAAGGAATGCTGAATGTGCCAGTAAAGTGACCTCTCTATTAGGGGAAGCAAGCAAGAATTCCAAAAAGGTCTAGCATTGTTTATTTTTGTTACATTCATGTAGGTGGTTATTTTGGTAGTCAACAAGGTCTTGATGCACAGCTGAGAATTTTTTATATTTATTAAGAAGCAACTTGTGGGTGGCAAATAAGAGTACTGAGCCTGTTTCTTAAACCAAAGCAGTCAGGGCATCCCAGACCTAAAAATGATTGCAAGTGGCAAAGGTTTGATGCTTTAGAGCAATGATTTCAGCATCTCTTTACTGCAGGTAGAGCCCTAAAACTGAACTGTCCAGAGAAAACTGATTAGCATCTGAACAATATCCATGTTGTAATCTGCAGAGCAGGCCTAATTAGACACAAGTTAGAATTGCAGGCTTTGGAGTTTTGAAGATGTATGTGTTGTTTTAATGTCATGATCTTAGGTGTCCACTGCAGGTCATCATAAATGTCCTTGTGGTGGTCACCAGCTGGTCTCTCTTTCTTGAGCCTTGAATGGGTACAAGTAAAGCCTTACAAGATGAGATTGCTGCTATAGTGTCAATTTTTCTTTATCTCTTCTTTGTCTTTCAAAGCATTTTCATTTTCTTCTCCACGTACCTCCCTGACACTGAGGAAGTAGCAGACACTTAGGGGCTGGCACATCCAGTCCATCCTCACAAGCCTCTGTGTTTTGGCCACTGCCAGCACTGTAGGTAGGTGTCACACAGCTCCTTTCATCCCTGGAGGTGTGCCAGGAGTCTCCAAGTGGCAGTGGCTGTGCACAGATGTGACCACTACAGAATGGCAGGAAATGACTCTGAGAGCTTGCAGGTGTCCAGCTTACCTGTGATGCCAAGATGTTGGATGCTGGAGCTTTCTGGTAATTTCTGATGAGTACCAAATCCCTGTTGAGGAGAGTTGTGTGGTGCTTAGGGGTACATCATGGGATAAAAAGCAGGTGCCTGAATAAATACCATGAACATGTGCCAGTTTATATAAGGTACTCATAGGGAGCAATCCAACTGAAAACTAACCTTTCTGCCCAACTTTTTCCTCAAAGGCAGCAAGTGCTCAGAGACTTTTACAATGAAGAGGTCATTTTCCTTTAGTTGTCATCTTGGGAGGTTCTTATCTAGAAAATGTTGTATGCTCAGCATCTTGTTAAAGATTGAATATGATTTGTGAATTTTCCTTATAGTGAACTCTTCTACATTAGAAATGTGGATATATCTTCACAATTAATCTTTAACGAGTTTTACTTTAAGCAGGATGTTCATATAGCCAAGCTTTCTCCTTATTTAATCTCAAAGAATGGCCCCTACTGGTTACAAGAACATTTAAAGCATAATAATCTATGTTACATCTATATACTATTATATCTATATACTTTTTCTGTCTACATAAAAAATACTGATATAGCAATAAATTTTTGAATACTAGAAAGCATCAAAAGAAAATCCTTGATGACTCCAGGAGCATTAATGGTGCAACTTCAGTGCCTGTCTGGAATCACCTTTTCTAGTTAAACATTTAGTTTCTGGTTTTCAGTTTGTTTGTTTTTCTCCCCTTCACTTTTTGCATGCCAAGAGAAGTCACTGGTAGAGGAATTTGTTCCCCCTTTCCAAATATTATTTGTTAGACCTTCAATCTGTAGTCAAAATCATCTTTTTGGGGGAAGAACAGTTAGACCTTTCTCTCCTGATATTTTATTTCATCTGTTAGCATGAGAGGAATTGTTGTTTTCTTTAAAAAAAGCTGAATATATTCAAGGGCCTCACCCAGTTCCCAGGTATCAGCCCCTGTGCTAATCTGTGACCCCAAAGGCAATGATCAGCCATCTTCATGTGTAAAGATGTTATCACCTCAGGTGCTGGCAGCAGATGAAGGTCACCTGCATCTAACTGGGGAAATCACCAGTTCTAATTCAGTCACACTCAGTTTCATAAATGTCTGAAAAAGGTGATTTGCCTGAAGTTCATCATATTTGGCCGTATGGCCTCAGTGGCAGGAGAAGCCGCTCAGCATTTATTTACTTGAAAACTTTAATGGAGGTTTAACATAAAGTAATACTACAGTATGATTTTTTTAAAGTCATTCTAAGATAGAGATTAATCTCTTACATAGTTAAGTTACCTTGAGAATTATTTTTAAAGATATTTCTGTGCTCAGTTTTAATAGCCTAGAAACACAGATTTGTTTGCCCCATGCAGGATATTGAAGAAGAAAAAGAAAAAGAAAAAAAAAGAACAAAAAAAAAGCTATAAATAGTTTTCTGGTCATTAACTAAACTGAATGATGTGTAAACATCAGTATTATTTTTTATCATTAATAATATGATGTAATCTTTGTCGTGAAATTGTAGCTAGACACTGTTTTGTGGATTAAATACGATACCCTGTAAACAGGAGTTCTCTGTATTATTTATGTGCTTTGATTTATGGATCTGGTTTTGGATTTTTTCTTTCTTTACTAATGTCTACAAGTTCATGTTTATTTCTATTTAACCATAGAATTAAAACTGCCAATAATGAAAACCTTTTAGGGAGCCTGTAATATAAAACACTGAATGCTCATGGTTTATACAATGTGCTTTGGTAACTGGCAGACTTATTTACCAGTGAAAGTAAAACAAGGGTGGGAGGGTGTTACTATTTCCAGCTTCCTAAAGAATTGCATGGTGAAATCATTATGTACTTCTTTGTGTCCTGGCAATTATTTTCTTTTAACAGCTTTGAGACCCATTAGATTTATTTAACTAGACAATTCAAAAACTTAACTAGGCAAATTGAACACGAAAGTAAGCTGCCTCTATTTTATTAATGAAGTTTTGAAACTTGAAACTGTAGCTTTCAGATTTTAAGAGTTACAAAGTTAAGTCTTATGACCTGTTGTATCTGTTTTGTTCACTTGTTGATTGTTACCCCTTTGTTTGAAGCAGATGAAGAAAAGGATGCATCTTTCAGTAGAACATCAGGAAAACTTCTTTAATTTGTTTTATCTTTACAGAAATTATGTCAGCAAACTCTTTAATAAACTTCCAAAAAAATTATTTTCAGCTTTCAGAGCACAGAGATATTCGTAGCACGTATGGTCTGGATTCCCTTTGCCACTGCCCCTTGTATGAAGAAGCCATGCACTTAGCAGAAGAAGGAAAAATTTATTCACGGGTGTTAAGGTATTAATTTATGTCTATTTAATTATTTCCAGAAAGAGCACAAATTAAAGTTTAATATTCTATCTAGAAATCACTTTTTAGAAGTTACTTGTACTAGGTATTTTTTCTACCAATTAGACTTAATTGGATATTCTTGTGCTGCTTTTTTTAATGGTCTTTGAAAACTTTTCTATTTTGCATAGGACTGAAATGTTTGAATGTCTAGGAGACAGTGACTTCCTTGCTAAGCTTCACTGTATTCGACAAGCTTTCCAGGTAAACAGTAAGGAGTATTTGTTTGTCTTGTTAAGCCTAAACTAAAGTACATGGCATTGAAACTGTTATTGTTCGTGCAAGCATTTTTATAATGTAATCTGTATTTAAAGAATTTCTTGTTGCTTTTACATTTTTATCATTGTAAAATGTGATGTATTTGCAGAAGGGTCCAGATTTTATGATTAGCTTTGGAACCTTTGCACCCAAGCCTTATTAGGAAGTTGCTAACTATACTAGAGGTGATAATTACATGAAAATTGATTGGAATGTTTAAGGTCACATGGTATAAACTGTGAATGAACCTGTCTATATTTTCTGAACCCTTTTCTAGATAATTCTTTCAGAAACAGCCAACAGAATATTTCTTGCTGAAAGTGGAAGAAAAATTTTGTCTGCTTTAATTGTGAAAGCACGAAAGGTAAAAGCCTTTTTTTAACCAATGTTTTGTTGTTTATGTAACTTCTACCTGAATTCACTGTCTGGGGAAAATCAATCATATCTCTTTTTACATTTGCTTGATTCTCATTTTACTTTACTTCTCTGCTTTTACTTTACAGAATCCAAAGAAATTTGAAGATGTCTTTGATGAAATGATATATTTTTTGGAACAAACAGATCACTGGGATAATACCGAAATGGAACTTGCTGCTAGAGGAGTGAGTTGCATTTCTGAAAAGTTCTTTTACCATTACTAATGCCATAGGATCTAAAAATAAATTTTTACAGTTCAGAATTGTGGGAAAGGCAACTGTTTGTTGTTTATATTGCTGATTTAGAGAAATGGCATTCACCAGTTTAGTACCAGAAACCACACATTTTTTTTAACTTCTCCTTTACTGATAAAGTATTTTTAATATTCATTAAAAACAATTGCAAATCTGCATGTTAATACAGTGTTGCAATATGGTGCATGCTGAATTCCACTGCTGAAAGAGAAACTAGGTTACTTAGATCATGTTCTCATTTAATATAGGTGAAAAATCTGAATTTTTATGATGTTGTTCTGGACTTCATATTAATGGATTCATTTGAAGATTTAGAAAATCCACCAATATCTATACAGAATGTAGTAAATAACCGCTGGTTAAATTCTTCTTTTAAAGAAACAGTAAGTATTCATGTGTAATTATCATACTAATTGATCTGTAGTACATTGCAATGTACTGAGATTGTCCTCAAAAGAATTTAACAGATTGTATTATCAGGTTTTTCATAATAGGAATTTGAAAGTTACAAGTCTAGGCCCAAAACAGAGAATGATTCAATGTATTGGAGAAAATACTTTAACTTGTCCTTCCTTTCTCTGAGGAAGTAGAATTTTAGAAGGGAAGTTTCTGTTAGCCACATCTTAGACATCAGGGCCGGATTTTGGTTCATAGACCAACGATTTAGCAATAAGGGACCAAGCTGCAAGGAAACAAAAGTAAATTAATGTAATACAGGTATTCAGCTGTTGATTACAATGAATGATTTTTCATACCTGCCTGTTTATTTGCCAAATAGATGTCATCCCTCTGTTAGAGTCACAGGCTACTGCCATGGTCAGCTGGTACAGAAACTACTGTCATTTCATCCATTTTTATCTGTAAACTGCAAGTTTTCCTTTTATTTTTGTTTTTCAATTGCAATATTCCCTTTAGAGGAAAAAAATAAAGATAGCATATATATTTTTGTAGTTAAAAGGTAACATTGTGCTTTGTCTGTGTTAAACTCTCTCTGCAGTACTAAGGGGAGTCAGATGAGGATAGTTAGAGGCTAGGAGGGGAAAAGGCCCAGTACTGATATTGGTATATGGTATTTCACAGGTCCATATTTGGACAGAGCTCCATAGCTGAATCTGAAGCTATTGCAAGAATGTTTTTGCTGAAATGAAAAAGTACATTTCAATGTGTTCACATGCCACTTAATATCTAAAATAGTTACTGTAGTCTGAGCACACACTTTAATATATGAGACTGGTCCTCACTTAAACCCAGTGAGTGTTGCTAACTGTGGTAGCTGTAAAATCAGTCAAGGATGCCAAATTACATTTGAATTTAACTAACGAAAATGTTGCAAAGATGGATCTGAAATAGCAAGTATGAACTACATATAAATTTGTTATTTATATCAGCTGCGGTTTTATGGTTTTAAACTTTGTGTTATCACAAGACTGAAACTGAAGAAAATGCATGTCCTGGAAATATAGAATATAGAAATGCAATATTCTGCAGTTGAGTTCTTTTGAGATGGAAAGTTATTTGGGGCTTGCTTTATTTTTTTCTTTTTACAATTAGGCTGTGGCTTCAAGTTGTTGGTCAGTACTGAAGCAAAAAAGACAGCAAATGAAGGTAAGTTGCCCTTCAGATTTTATGGAAAAAAGGTATTGATCATCTCCTAAGAATTTGAAGTTCTTTTTGTAGCTTTGGCAAAGTAAATGAGTGATCAACCCTTACTCCTGTAGACTTGTTAATTTAGACAAGAGTTTTGCCAGTTGCAGAAGTTTAGCTCCTGGGGCCCTAATACCTGTTTTTAGCAGCAAGTCTTTAACTGAAAGATTTTCAGATTTTCAGTAGGTCAGATTTTCAGACCTAGTGTAGGTCCAGTTGGTGGTGGTGTCAGTCACTTCTCTGACTTCCTGCCACACATGCACATCTCAGACTTTTGCACACCAAGGTCATGATTCTTGTATCTCCCCTGCTTTTGCTGGGATTCTCAGCCCCATGTCCCTGCATGACCCCACAGCCAAACCACATCCAGTCCTGCCCCATTACCTGCCTGAAGCACCACATTCCTCACCAGCACCAGGAATTCTGCTGCAGCCTCCCCACAGCCCCTTCTGCATCCTGACCTCTCTGTGCAGGGACTCACTAGAACTCTGTGCCACAGCTCCTTACCTTTGGAGGAATTTATTAGACCAAGGAGGGAAGTGTTAGGCTTTTATGAAGATTTAATGCTGAATAATTGAGCTGTATACTAAATTTACTGTGTAACTTTCGTCTACAATTTTTACATCACTAGGTGCCTGATGGATTTTTTGCACATTTCTATGCTATATGTGAACATATCAGCCCTGTTTTGGCCTGGGGCTTTTTGGGCCCTAGAAATTCCCTGTATGACCTATGCTGCTTCTTCAAGGTTTGCAACTTCTTTTTAATTACCACTTTTATAAATTTAAAAAAGCATCTTTCTGATTAAAATAAATTAAGATTTTATTTATTAGTATACATTTGCATTTTCCCAAGATTAAGGCTAACACTAAGAAACCATGGGAAATAAGTACTTTCATATGAATGTTTTAAGCCTGGAACTGTTTTGTAAAGGCTGTTCTAGCACACTTCTGTCTCAGCACCAAAATAATACATAATTGGATGCTTTTAGGGAACATGTTAAAGAAAGAGCTGTTAGCATTGCATATTTTTTTTCCTCCTTGTAACTGAAAACAAGTTTTTCCTTTTTTTTTCCCCTCTACTAGGATCAAGTGCTTTTCTTCCTGAAAGACATTTTTGATTTTGAAAAGGTGAGGTACTCAAGCATGGAGAGCCTGGCAGAGGACCTGACGCAGCTGCTGATCCGGCACACGGAGCTGCTGCTGGCCTACCTGGGGGCAGACTCGCTGCGCCACGTCGGCGCCTGCGTCAGCGGCCACGGGCCTGTCCTGACCAGCGGGCTCCTGGAAGCAAAAGTACAGTAAGCTCAAAATCCCTGGCAAATGGCAGGGAGTGCACATAGATGTGCTCTTGTCCACCCTTTTCTCTAGTGCTGAAGCTACTGTGGCTGCTACTGAGCAAGCATCTGGGAATGCATCGTGTTGCTAAGTATGGAAAAGGACTCAGGGAGGTTAAATGTACATCTGTGAAAAGAACTGGGGAGTGTATTACTGTATATACCTAAATTAATTTTGCAGCCCAGCTGTCGCTGTATTTATATTTCATGTATCCCAAAGCTTTTTTCTGTAATATTCGGGTAAAGTTTATTTATGAAATACTGTACTTTTGCACAAATAATTCATGAGTGAAGCTGATGGAGTTGTTTCCTTTAAAAGCTTATAGTACAAAATGTTCATTGCAGAGTCTCCAAATCATTAGGTGTCTAGATCTAGAAGGTGTTTTGTCTGGGGTATCTGCAGTCTCTGATTCATGTGACACGTGCAATAAAGTAATCACACGCACAGAACTGAACATGTTGCCCCTGCCCCAGAATTCCATTTGTGTGGGTGTAAGCAGCCATTTTGTACTACAGTGTAATGGAGCAGTGCAGGAAGTGCAAGCACCATCGGGGCAGGAATGACTGCCAGTATGCAGTTTTTACTTTATTTTAGTTTAAAGTATCTAAACATCACTAAGATGTTTTAAAATACTTATTTATATTTGAAAAGCTATGCTAGCTTCACCAATTAATTTAAAACTTTCTTGTTCTAAAACCATTACTACTCAATGTGGTGGTAAATGAACCAATATTATTCTTAGTTCATATGTAGCATTTCAAAATATATTTTTAATATGTATGATAAGATTTATTAATCATGGAACAGAATTGAAACCAGTGTTTTATAATTTAGTAATTTTTGTCTTCCTCCCTTCTTTGTGGGAAAAAAGGTGTCTGTTTGAGGAGATTTAAGCAATTGTGGCCATCTCTGTGCAGTGTAAAACTGTGGCTCAGGCCATGGAACCCTGAACTTCAGACAGGAGCTCAGCACCCTCAGAAGGCATGAGGCACCTTGCAGCAATGGCTTCTCCTGTTCCAGAGGTGATAAATAATGATGAGCTGTAATCTTTGAATTTCTGTCAACTGAAGCAATGCTTCACAGTTAGTTTAGGCTCTAAAATTGCACTTATATGCCTTTGCCACATAAAGCCAGCCCACAAGAATCTATCCCATGTCAAGAAATACAGAGTAACTACAGAATAATTCTAAATATTCAGATACTTGAGCAGCATGTTGTTAAAATCTAGGATATCAAAACAAACATTTTAACTTTCATGTCAAACACAACCCAAAAGGATACTATTCAAAAGGAGGGCCTGTGTAATTCATAGATTTTACTGAAGCCAGCATTTTGCTCCTTTGTTGTACTCATTTGATAAATACAAAAAATGATGAAAATGTGTCATATTACTTGTGGGAAATGCCAACTGATTATAGTTTATTTAACAAAAAAGAGTGTACTCTGTATGTAATAAAACAGAAATTCCAAATGCTATTCTTGGCCTATTTCCACCATTTAACTTGCTGAGCTTGCTGACCATCCTCCATGCTGTATTTTTTTTTCTCTGCAATCTGTCTTCAATACAGGCATGTGAAGTTTTTTTTGACCCACCTCTCTTAACTTTTGAGCAGATAAGTATGTTTAAGCTGTGTGTATTCTGGCAGCTTTTTGCTATGAAGGAAATTATATGGAATAATAGAGGTGTCTTGTTGGGTTCAGAATCAATAGGAATAGCTGGAAATAGAAGGAACAGAGTAAGTGTTCTGCATATTCTACAGCAAATGTATGACCTGTAGGTAACAGAGGAAAGTGTCTGCTGTGCTTTGTCTGGTCTAATAAAATGGTATGAAGAAAATTATACCTTACCATATATCACAGAGAAACAGAAATGCACTTCTTCACTTCAGAATTAAAGGTATATTGAGATTTTCATATTATTTACAAAAAGCTCTTGAAGAAATGGAGTTGCAGTTGAGATTATAAATGTTTCCAGACACTTGGAAAAAAGTAAAACCTGGAAACTTGTTCTTCTGTCAAAAACAAAAGGATTGTTTTAAACAGGAGAATAAGAAAGGTCTAATCAAACACCAAACTATTTAGAAAATGGGGAAGAACTTCATAATATCTGACTTAAGCATTTGTGTCCCTTTAAAACAGAAGCACTTCGGTACAGTCATAGAGCTCTCAGAAGTCCACAGAATTGGAGTGGAAATGGAACTGATGTATTTCCCATCCAAAATAAGAAATACAGGATCTGGTTCTTGTAGGATGCCACAAACAAACACTTGATTGAGAAATGGTAAAGAAACTGAAAAAAAAGGGAATAGAGAGACAGGAAAATGTGCAGGTACAGGTGGGAAGGCTTTTGATCTGCTCTGAGTCTTTTTCAATCTTTTTCTAAAAAGCATTCATCTATTGTGAGTATGTAACCAGCTCCAGAGAGAGATGCAAGTTTAAATGGGAGATGGCTCTCTCCTGGCAGCACAGAACTGTAATCAGTTCTCTTACAACCTGCACCTTTAGCTGGACAGAACATCTGTTGATAAGCAGCCGTGTGGCTGATGAATTTCAGAAGTGCACCATCTCTGCAAACACAAGTGCCAGAGCTGCACCACAGCAGTGATGGTATGATGCAGGTCTACTCTAATTAATTCATAATCAGACTCAGAATTTAGTTTATAGTTCTAAATTTAGATAGTTTTGAATGATACTTTCCATGCTAATAAGAACAAACTAAATTTAAAAGCCATCCTCTTCTGCCATAACAGTACTCCTAAGATTAGAAATGTTGAATGCATAAGGATTATAAAGAATCAAATATTTATATAATTTGCAATTTAGTTGTAGTTATAATCTTATTTTAAATGTGTTCTTAATGATTATTATTCTTCCTTTTTTTGTAGTGTTTGGTTTCTATCAAAGTAAATGTGTCAAATCAAGTGTTAGTAAGAGTATTTGTGACCTTTCTATTGCCTAAATGAACTGCAGCTGTGTATATAAAATAAAATATTTCAGTGAAACAACTGTTGCTCATATAACTGTATCTGTAACTTGAGTTTGCACAGTTCTTGAAAACTAATGCAAAATTATTTAATATGGGAGGAATTTTGATACCAGTCAGTCATTCTGAAATAGGAGTTTGCTGCCTGAAACAACAAAGAACAACTATTACAAAATTTACTATATAAATGAAAAAAAATAGTGAATGGGAACAGCTTTTGGGATGTCCAGGTTCATTGCATACAGCTCTGTGCCAAGCTGTTGTCTCTCTACTGGGTTTTAGGAGATTAATTTTTTCAGGCTTATTTCCAAGCCAAACTGCTGTACTGAGCTCCAGTTACGGATCAAGACCTCCTTTATGGAGTAATATAAATAATGAAATAGAGGACATAGAGTCTAACCCGTAGTGCTGTAGAAGGGCCATGTATCCGTGCTTTGATCTGCCCAGATTTGTTTTATGTGTTATCTGTGTTCACCTGCTGAAAGCGGGTGGGTGCCTGGCAGTCGGCAGCCCCGACGCCACTCCCGTGCTTCAGCACGGCTGCCCCGAGGGCGGCACTGGGGGAAAGCGTCTGCTCTGTCCTTCACAAGGCAAACAAACGCCTTTTGTGTTTCAGCTTTGATAGCCGTCGGTCAGATCTGCACAGCCGAAGGTCGTGTGGTTATTGTCCTGATGGTGATAACCCAGCTGAAGGTTAGGCTCCAGTCCGGCAGACACAATACAAGACAGATAGGAAGAAGAGAGTTCTGCACTGGAAACCTTGCAACTGAACGTGTAGGAAAAAAGTCATCTTTAAGCAGGAAAAGGAAGGTATTCAGATGTAATAAAATCACGTTTCTGCCTCTGCTTTGTAAAGTTCCCAGCGACAGGCGCTGCTTTGAGCCACCGCGCTCTGCCTCTCGCAGTCTGGCACTATGGAGATTGCTCCCCGCTCCATCAGCGAACTGTCACATTACTATTATTAGCTGATCGCCCTCCATGTGCCATTAACCGACCCGGGCCCGGACCGCCGCAGGTATAAAACCCCGCGGGCCGGCAGAGCCAGCGCAGCGGAGCGCTCCCTGCCTGCGGGGCCGGGGCTGCGGTGAGTGGGGCTGGTCCGGGGCTGCCGAGCCGGGAGAAGCCGCGTGCTCGGGACCAGCGCGGGCAGCGCGAAGGCGGAGGCTGCGGGCGGTGTGTCCCAGTGTGTCCCAGTGTGTGCCAGTGTGTGCCGGTGCGTCCCGGTGTGTGCCAGTGTGTCCCGGTGCGCTCCGCCGCCCCCCGCCCGCTGCCCTGCGGCGGGGCCAGGGACACGCAGCAGAGCGGCGGCCTCGCCGCCCCGGTTATTTATAGCTCGGTGCTGCTTCCAGCCCAAAATTAGCCTGTTGGCCGGGCTGCTGCCCGCGGGGAGAGGGGCTGGCTGGCTGCGCCCCCCGCGCGGCCAACGAGGGGCCGGGCACGGCGCGCCGAGCCGCAGGGCCGGGGTC
>VZTT01039550.1:76334-108416 GCA_013400855.1 Buphagus erythrorhynchus | reverse complement strand
TTTTTCAGAGAAGAACAAATAACTTGTGGTGTTTACCATTAGAACACTTTGCAATACTATCTTGTCTCGACAAATACAGATTTCTGTCATAGGCAAGGACTTGTAAAATTTGAGTTAGGATTATACTGGAGACAAATTTTCAGGGGCTTAGGACTGACATAAACTACCTGAAAATGCAGAAAGACGCCTGATTTCAGAGGTTAGCAACTATTATTGGAAAAAAAAAAAGTGGCCACAGAGCTTTTAACTGTGGTCTTCATACTTATTCCAACCACTTCAAGATTCTGCAGGCTTTTGGGTCTAAGCCAGTTACTTATTGATGGATATCAGGAAATACAGCATTGAATTACACAGATATAAACTAGAAGGAAGTAGTGTTTGTTCAAAAAGGGAGGGCAGGACCTGCCAGTCTATAACTGTGGAACAACTCAGGCATCTGGTAGCATCTTCCTACAGCCTCTGTGGCTGAATTGGGAAATACCAACTGTGTGCCCAATAACTTTTTCTTAATCACTCAAAGCAATACTTGGGAGAGAAATGAAAATTTTGTATGAATACTGATACTGCTGGCAGGGCTCCCTCTGCCTGGAAGTTGGGCCAAAGACAAGTCTTGTGCTGAAAAACTACCTAGAAAAGCTACAATGTGAATTTATATTTGATACTGTACTGAAAAATGGTGTCTGTCTGAATCTCCAAAGAAAGAAAACAGAACCTAAAGCCATTTAAAAATACCCTCAAACCAACAAAAGAATGCTACTGGAGACTTCTGCCATCACAGTTCTATGAAAAGGCAGTAGAGAACTAAAGAAAGCACAGAAAGCATGTGCTGCTTCTGTTTTTTCCTGCTTTCTTGAGAAACTTTTTTTTGGGCTCAGTGCAGCAAGAACCTAAACCCAAGTGGCCAGGCAAGAAAAATCTCACTGATAAACAGAGTTTAACCCATCAGATGCAGCACAGAGGCTGTGACTGCTCTACCTGCAGACAGTGAAAGTGGTCGGTAATTTAAAAAATTTACTGAAATATATTTTCAGCATTTATGTACTTGAAAGTTTTCTGTTAAGTAACATCCTGAATATGAATACTACATTTTCTACTACTTGTAACAGAATATAACCCTCTGTTTTCCTTATTTCCCATGGCTACAAAATGTAGCAGCAATGAAGACGTGTCCTAAAATGCCTAAAAATATAATAGTCCTCTTTTACAAAGGCAGTAAAAATGAGCATTAAACTGTTATTCCAGGAACTTTCTAATGTTCATTCATTTTAATTTAGTTTTGGAAGTATACACACACAGAAATGGTAGTATTGTGGCTGGAAAACACAAATGCCACCTCCCTTTGGATCTCCCTATTTCACATTTGCTTGTGCTATTTCCATGCTCCCCAGCATCAGTGTGATCACATTTACACTGAAGCAGTTGTCTTTTGCCCCCATCAATCTCTTTCTAGTACAGCCTGCAAAAACACCTGTCTTAGCACAAATAAATAAAAAAAAAAATTTCAATTTGCCCTCTGAATATTTGTTGACCATGCTGCAAACCACGATTGTTACAGGAATGTTTCTCACTACCAACCATTTCCACTTTGCAGAAAAAGAAAAAATGTATGGTCTAATTTCACAAAATATGGCTAAAATATTTACTGAACTAACCACAGGGGTTTTGTACATCACACAACTCAGCTAAATCTTTGTGGTTTTTAACCAGGGAGAAGGTGGCTCATGGTCTTTTCATAACATAATAAGTCAGAAATACAGAGACAGCTGCTAAGTGCTTGCTCACGTGCACAGCTTTTGAACTCTAGTGGGCAAATTCTGAATTGATGCTTCTTGTGGTCACTTAGGTTCAGTATCTTCTTGAAGTGATGAGGTTATGAACTAATGCATCATCAGCAAGAGAATTTCATGTTTCTTTGCTAATTTAGTTATGGGTAGCCTCTAAAAACTATGGGGCATCGCTTTCACTATAGAAGAGTTCACAGCTTTGGTTTTTGACTTCACTTCTCTGTAACACAATTTCAACAAATATATTACACAAAACAAATGAAGAATGGAAGAAATGGCGGTGCTGAAGTCCAGCTGTAAGCTTAGAGGGGATATCTGAGTAAAACCTGTAGTTAATAGCAGAATTTGAGTGGGATTGGGCTAAAAAATTACTGAAAGATCTGTGGCAAATAAAAAGGGTATGGGGCAAAGTAGGTCAAGAAGGTGGTATGAACCAAAATAACACCAACACACAGAAAGGTGTGGGTTACAATGGCAGTAAGCAGCAATAAATAGAAGTAGTGCCAAAGGTTCTTATAGATATGTCTACTTTCTGTCTCTTTATAAAAAGATAGTCAGAGCACCTTCTCAAATGGCAATGTTGCTCCTTTAATTATTTCTATCATTTGACTGATTACTGCTGTTGTGAATGCCTATAACATAGGGCACATTGAGCTCTCATATTTTCCACAAGGTTTCTAAAACCTGAGATGATCAAACCATGCCAAAAGCCACATCATCCCCAGTTCAGTACCTGATCAGTGCCTGACCTCACGTCACCTTTACCTACAGAACACTCCTGTTGAGACAATCTCTGTTCTTAAGTTTATATAGTTACATGCACAAACATATATTCATGTCCGTTTTATCACAAGCTTACATTAAAATTCCTGCATAACTCACTGTCACTGCTGGCTGCTTTTGTAGTGTTTAGCTTCGTATTTTAGTACTTCACCACATTCAGTCTGGTAAAACATTAGTTCTTGCACTTCTTGCTTTGGAAGTAATGAAAACTGCCTTTCCTAGGCCCTACTATCTTATGAATTAGTCTAAAAGATAGGCCAGCTGCTCCTAATGCCAACCAAGCCTAACCTTACTCTGAAGCCAGACAAGGACAGGGAAAGGAGGAAACCCTTGCTGGTGGGTGTATAAACCAATAAACTGGCCACATAACAGCATAAACAATTTGTGCACAAAGAACAGCTTCTTCTGAATGTTCTGTTCAGTTATCCTTACTGGGAATACTGATACTGCTTTAGAACATGAATATAATTCAGATTGCTTAAGAAAAAGATTACAGATAAATGTACTTGAGCATTAAGAGCAATGACATTTAAACACAAACACTTTGTCTGAAGTAATCAAGAATGAATTGCTTCAGGTCCTAAAGGTGCATTTAGAGGGCATCCTCCCCCAGAGAGGGAAAATACTGCACTTTAAAAAACCACCTAATCTTCATTATAAAAGTTTAGTGCTGTAAATAAAGTCAAATACAACTCCCCAAACCACTACCTCCCACACCACTAGAGGAATACCCACATTGGCACAGAGCACCTTTCCGTGTGGGGGCAGATGTGACAAAGTAGTCACTTATCTTTATGTACCAGAAGTGTCTGAACAATGCTGTGATTTCATCACAGATATAATTAATGCTCTGAATTTCCAGCAGGTACTGGATGATGAATCACCAGAAATGTTTAAAACCTTTTCTCAAGAATCTCTCATACCTGGTAAACTGGAAATTAATTTTGAGGAGTTGCTGAGACAAAAAATGGAAGAAGAAAAGAGGCGCACAGAAGAAGAGCGAAGGCAAAAGTTGGAAATGGAAAGGCAAGAATTTCAACAGCTGAGACAAGAAATGGGAGAGGTTTGTACATCAAACTGTATGTTAAGCATGCTCTGAATAAAAATATCACTTCATTACTAAAATCTCGAAGTTTAGGACTGGAAAGAAAAATGGATTTGAGAGGAATTTTAAGTTAATATATTCAACGTTAAAGAGAAAACCTTATTTTTTAAAACATTGTATATAATGACATTTTTATCACTAATCTACCAGGAAAATGTGTTTATCCCTTGCCACCTTAGAAGTACAGTTACAAATTTGTAATTTGGTTTTGCAATAATTTCTGGAAATTCTGGACTATTACTAAAATGATTAGGTAATATTTATGATACTGGGAAAACAGAAATACCTAGTTCCCAAAAGACAATACAAAAACAGAAGTAGGAAAGGGCAAAATTCTTGCTTTTCCTCACAGAAATACTGTGCTACCTAATGAGAAGAATACAGTGGGCTCAACTTTTTTCTGACTGGTGTATCAAGGGTTTGAAGACTGTCACAGTTGATTTTAAAAATCACATACAAAATCTGCTTTACATCCCAATGTAATTCCATTCATCGCATCAGTAATGAAATGTTTAAAACATCACATTCATGAACTTCACACTTCAGTTTGGCTGTTGGTGGCAATTCTTTATTATTCCCTTTCGAATGCTAGAGAATGACATGAATTATTATTTCTGTTGCAAAGCTCGAGCAAGTAGGTAAAGGCTTTAGCTTATGATGTTCTCAGCTAATCCTGGGGAAGCAGGGAGAGACAAGGACATCAAGCTAAAATGCATGTACACCTTTACCATCAGTCAGTTTATAAAAGGAGGGAGGAAAAATACCAGTAATTACAGCTTCAGATGTGGTTTGACTACAGGATCCACAATTGCCCTTTCTTTTCCAGCCATGACATCCTGAAGTGCCATTTACGTTTTATTGAATTTTAAAAAGATAAAAAAGGGTGGGGTTTTTTTGTTTGGTTTTTTTTTAACAAAAGAGCTGTATTTTAGAGGATTACTTCATATCATATTGCAGGTAAGCAGAGGTGAATTTTGGACTCTGGATAAGTAAGTTTTTTGTACTGGTCTGTGTCTGCTTTTCCAAATCCATGAAGGGCAGTTAATCCTTGAACAAATGGCATATTCAAGCAAGGTATTTTAAAATCTGTATTTAGCTGAGATATGATACAAATGCTTTCATCATGAGATAGCAAGGAAAAAAAATTATAGGAGAAAGGTCTCTACTGATTTCAAGTAATTTACATAACTGTAATGTACTGAATTATACCATCTGGGGGGAGAATGGGTAGTAAAGATAATGAGGGCATTTTCCATCTTACACATTCTGTAATTTCTGAACAGTTGGAAGAAGAGTCTGAAACTTTTGAGTTAAGCAAAGAGTATGAAGAATTGATGAAGCTAAAAAGAAGCGGTTCTATTCAGGCAAAGAACTTAAAAAGCAAGTTTGAAAAAATAGGACAACTGTCTCAAGAAGAAATACAGAAGAAGATTGAAGAAGAGCGAGCAAAGAGAAGAGCAATGGATGAAGAAATAAGAGAAAGGGAAGCTGAAAAATTTCAAGAGGTAAGTTGCATTCTGTGTATGTTAATGATCTACTTAACCATGACACTAATGATCCAGGAGTGGACAACGCTGCTGCTTTCATCAAATTTTGCTGTTTCCAAAATTGTGTTTTCCCTTCTTTCCTATTCCCTCCTTTGGATGCTTAAGGATATCACACCTCAGCCTCCCTTAAAGAAACAGTACCACTTTATTATCAGTGATTTTGGTCAAGCAGAGTTCTGCTTTTCTGCTCAAAGCCCTACAATTCAGCATTTTAACCTGAAACCTCCCAGTCTGAGGGCTTAAAACATCCATATCTGAGAATTATCCATTACTCATCTGCTTCTCCACTCAAACAATACCATTTGAAGATCAAGTCTCTGTCATTTATACTCATTCCTCAGAGCAGAGCAGAAGAGGGTGCCTACTTATCTATACTTCAGACCAGAACCTTCAGTTTTTCAGAGGGGAAACCCCAAGAAATGGAAATATCAGTGTAGCCCATTGACAAAGTGGTCTGTAATCCATAAGCTCAGTGAGAACTTTTGTGACAAAATGTAAAATTTTAACAGTACTAAGCCTGATCTGAGTCTCATTCTGGCTCTTCTCCACAGAAGTCACTTCAGCATCAGCTCAAAGCCTGTCCTACTTGTGAGCTTTTAATGTAATGATTGACACTCATTGGTCTCAAAAGGTCAACCACTTTAGGTGTTGAACCCATGCTAACATCACGGCATAACAACTCCAGAAACTGAGGATATACAACTGCAAAGAACTACTCAACTTCTGTAAGAATAAAACTTTAGGAGTATCTTTTTACCTATCATTTTTGAAAGTACATTTGCAAAAATCTTGACCTGTCCCTGGGATGAACTATTACGAGATTTATCCTGAACTGAAACAAACCCCTGAAAAAAAACAGGTCTCGGTGTGGCCTCTGGGAACACAAAACTAGTTTTACTATCATTTATATGTGTAAGGCAATAAATAGCAGTTAAGCCCTGTTTTTAATTGTTGTTTTCCAAGGATGACGACGTAGATGTGACACCAGCCAGTAAATCCGAGGCTCCGTTTACTCACAAAGTAAACATGAAGGCTCGTTTTGAGCAAATGGCAAGAGCCAGAGAAGAGGAGGAGCAGAGGAGGATTGAGGAACAGAAATTACTACGTATGCAGTTTGAACAAAAAGAAATTGATGCAGCATTACAGAAGGTATAAATTGCAAAATAATATTCTCCAGTCGTGTCATTTAACTTAGCTTCTAATTACTACTGTAGGCAACACTACCAGCAGGTGCTAGGAATTGCTGCAATAATATAAAATTGCTTTTGGTGTTTGCACATACTCTCCATGGAATCAAAGAATGGTTTGGGTTGAAGGGACTTCAAAGATCATCTAGTTCTGACTCCCCTGATTTAGGCAGGGACACCTCCCATTAGATCAGGCTGCTCAAAGCTCCATCGACCTAGCCTGAACACTTGCAGAAGAGTATGAGACACTGTGAAGAGAGGTGATGACATCCCGTGAATAGTCTGAAAATGGAATTGACACTCATGCCTGTATTTTACACCAACATTCCAGCCTCATTAAAATGCATTTTACTGCCTGTGGCATATCCAGATTGGGTGCATTGTTATGTACTGAGGACAGATGTGGAATTTCCCCTTCTCAGAAACACAGTAACTTGTACCCAAACATGTATCACTAACAGTCATAGTGCTATTAACACTTTAAATGTTTTAAATCAACTTATTTTAAAACAGAAAAGGGAAGAGGAAGAAGAAGAAGAGGGAAGCATTATTAATGGTTCTACTTGTGAAGATGAGGATCAAGCTCGATCTGGAGCTCCCTGGTTCAAGAAGCCACTGAAAAACACATCAGTTGTTGACGGCGAGCCAGTAAGATTTACAGTTAAAATTACTGGAGAACCAAAACCTGAAGTTACATGGTGGTTTGAAGGGGAGATGTTGCAGGACTCTGAGGACTATCAATATATTGAAAGAGGAGAAACCTACTGCCTTTACTTGCCAGAAACCTTCCCAGAAGATGAAGGGGAATATATGTGTAAAGCAGTCAACAACAGAGGCTCGGCTGCTAGCACCTGTATTCTCACAATTGAAAGTAAGAGCTAGCATTTTAAGTTGCTTAAATCTCAGATAGTCTTCTTGCATCTTTCCTATCATGAAAATCTAACTTCCTGTCTCTCTCAACCCTTCTTCTGTTTTCTAGCTGATGACTACTAATGCTCTACTTTAGCTGGAATCTTTCTTCCCCTCAACTTTCTTACTGCATCATCTCTTTCTCTGATGGGGCCAACTAAAGAAAGGAAGGATGTGCATTAATTTGTCATTCCTGCATCAGACAAGAACATAAATTGTGAGAATTCCCTACTCAATGCAAAAACCAGTATCAAAGGCTAAGAATAAAAAATCAATGTATGAAAGATCAACTGAAGGAAAAAGCTGAATTATCATAGTGCTCCAGCATTTGAAGACCAACTCTTATGTAACAGAATAAAGCTGAATACATGATCTGGAAATGTGTGTAGTAGTGTAACTATTGGTGTATCTTGCATGAGCACTGAATATTTAAGCTGTTTTACTTTATCCCAGAGGCACTGAACTGGCAAAGGAAATACTTATTGATGATTTTCAAAAACCCAAGTGTACTATTTTTAAAGAATAAAAGATGACGTAACTGCTCACCATTGTTTCAAGGAGGATAACTTTTGTTTTAAAATGGGCTTGCATTGCAAGTGTTCTGCTCTGATCAACCTATGCAGCTGACAATCTCAAAAAAAAAAACAACCTCCTTTAGGTTTGTAGTAGTCTTCAAACTTTAAAGTACCAATACTTGCTTGTAAAACTTGTGATTTTTTTCATTGATTAAATAACACAGAAGCAGGTGATGACATGTATGATTGGCTCATATTTAAAGCTGGTAAAAAAAACAAGTTTTAAGAATATTTTCATAAAGCGCCTATTTTCTCAATCTTAATGCAGTAAGTTTATTGCCACATCTCTAAACATTGTTTTCTTAAGGCTACTGTACTATTTTTCTCTAAGACCTCCTGACATCAACATTCATGTCACTCTGCTAACATCAATTTGAATCATTCAGATTAAGCTTCTGGAGGAGTAACTTTACAAAAAAAAGTCACATTTTAAAGCACTCGTGTATAGGCCTTGACATAAAGGCAACGTAAGCCGCAGGAAATTAAATTTATGCAGTCATTTTAAAAAGGAGTTTTCCTGTGGCTGAATCTGCTTTCTTTGTACAGTTATCTGCAGCAAGTCACTCTTTGGCCTCATTAAGAAATGGTAAGAAGCTGCATGGTGTTTTGAATTAGTATTTACCCTAATAATCACATAAACATTTTACTTCATTTTCTGTGGGTGATGTTCACAGAAGTATAGGTTGCTACAATATTTTTGCTCTGAAGCTGTTACTTCAAACTAACAAAGGCAGGGATAGGAGCATAAAAAAGACAAAAACATTGCTATTATTATTCGTCAGTTTACATTTATTGAGAAAAACCATACAAAAACCATTATACAGTTAATGTGTACCCATATTACATACAATGTCAATGCAAGCTCAAAACCACATTTTCGTAAAGCATTCAATTTACCTCAAGTCCAAGCTGCATCTCCCTAAGACACTGTTCCCATCACAGTTGCCTTTTAAAGCCAATCTTCTGTTTACACACGGGTAGTTTCTGCAGAGAACACTTTTCTCAGGACGAAAAGGCATTTCACATGCACGCAAGAGAAATACTTGTGCATACACAAGAGTTTCATACGCTATTACTAGGGCAGAGGGAATCCTGTCAATTGTATGCTTTTTGAAAAGCCCAGTCCTCCCTTCTTCCCCCCACTTCCAGGAAAAAAAACAAAATGGAAAAGCTTTTAGCATGCAATGGACAACTTAAGAATTACTCTGGAAAAGAATAGGGGAGAAACAGTTTCTACCATTCAAAAAAATACCACTAGTATAAAGATGAAATACTTCAAGATAGACTGTGCAAGTGAATTGTGATCCTGTCTGCCTGGACAAGTGAAACAGATGACTTAAGTTACACTAAAGAGTATCCACCTGGTATTTTATTCCATGTCCTAATAGAGTACAGGCTGCAGAAAGTGATATGAAAATGCTTTTCCTGCTTGGAACATTATGCTTCCTTTTAAAACTTTTCTTACTCTTCACATGCATTGTGGGACATTAAGCAGTGAGGGTGGGGTAAGCAGGAAACATCTCAAGACACCTTTTGGACAAGTTCACTGCATTTCTAAGGAAGTACAGTTATCTTTCTGGCTATTGGGGTAACTCAAATAATCTACTGTTGTCCCAGGAACTCTGAGTTTGGAGAAAGAGTTGAAGAAGAAACACTATGCTCTGCACAAACCAGCATGCCTGTAAGCCCTGCAGTGAGAAAGTGGAAGCCAATACACCTCAAATGCTACACACAAGAACATCTCACCTTCTACACACTAGCAACATCCCAATACACTGGCTTTTTCTTCTCTATCCCCTTCCACAGGCTAAATTAACAATTTAAAGACTGTTCAAGATATTTTAGGAGTAACAGTTGAAGGAAAAAGTACCATGTAAAAAGGAAGTGAACAAATGACTCACCCTCACACTAAATCCACAGTATCAAAATCCAAATGGTACACACCTACCCTCTTCTCACGTCAAAAATGAAGTTACATGTTAAGCTACAGATGAAATACTAAGTGGCTTGAGAAACTGAAGCACAACTATTAATTCAGTTCAAAAATTAGCTTGACTGTTTAGAAGAATATAAAGTAAAATAGATGGTTTATATTATTAAATCACAGTTTAAAAAACTTAACAGATTATGGAACATTTATGGTCAAACAAAGAATATTTTAAAGAATGAAAAGTGATCAAAACAAAACTTACACCCTACATCATTATGTATGGGATACATTTCAAATCTGTTATGCTTTTGCCAATTTTACCTTCTACATGGAGCCCTTCTATGGTCCATGCTCATCGGCTCACCAATGGCATACACTCAAAGGATTCCTCTTTACTGGTAGTAACTATCTCAGGACCTGATTCTATGAGCTATGATTTGGTGCTTGCAGCATCTTCAGCACTGTGTGTGAAAATGAAGGCAGTATTTTTGAATATTTTTCTTTGATGTACAGATAAGCAGGACTTTTGAAAGAGGAGCAGCACATTTTAGAAACAGAATAATGAACAAAAAGAACAAATAGATGCTGCTTCATGTTAAGCTAAAAAAAACCAACAACAAAAGCTCAGAGCAAAAACCTGTACCAGACCATCTATAAGACATTTAACATTTTATACTATCAAAATATTCAGCAATTCAGTTAAAAGTATCAAGAAACAGGATACACTGACTGCTATAGTGATAAAATATTATTTGCCATACTGTTAAGATTTAACTGGTGCTCATGCTTTTTCAGTTAAAACATACTCATCTCAAACTCCAAAATCTCTTTTCCTACCATGTCAAGTATGAATAAGCAAACTAAGTTATCTAAAGATTCCACTAACACGCTATAACTGTAAGACAAGTTATCAAGTTCAGTGATAACAACAAAAAGTCATTCTTTACACTTAGGTCTTACGGATTAAGTGGGAATAGTGCTCTATTATAAAAAAAACATTTGTGAAGGCTGTTGACATTTCTAACCAAAGCAATTCCTGCATATTTTAAAAGTTTTGATTCTTTAATTGCAACAATTATCTATTTGAAGTAAAATAACAAAAGTTACTTATTCTGATCAAGTTTAATTACTGCAATCTAATAATCTTTTCTTAAAAAAAAAAAAAGAAAAAAGAAAAAAATACATATTGACCTAGAAATATAAACAGTTGTTTAAAAACTTAAGATTTTCCACTCAAATGGAACCGTGAGAAACAATGCATTTGGGGAAGCAGCAGATTGCTTTTCAATACACAACCACAAAGATCTCACAGGGACAACATTAATGTACTGAAATATATTAATTTATATACTTCCTTAGGTTGTGCTTACCTGTTGCTTTTTTGCAGCAGAACCTAAGGTGGAAGGTCTGGGAAGGCACTGTGAAGTATAAATAATTGCACTGTTTGCAATTAATAAAGATTTTATACCTTAAATGAATCAAAATCAACAGCCTCCATTTTGTGAATGATAAAAGAATCCAGTGAATTTAATTTTGCTCAGTTTAGTACATAATAAATGCACCATTCTGTAAGTTTATCTACAAAATACCATGCAAAATACCTTAACTATTAAACTTAATACCCTACACTAAAGATAGCAAATACTGTCCTAGCCTTCTTCAAGCTACCAGCATAATTCCTAGTTTTAAAAGGGATAAAAATAATTCCTCCTATTTCTACAGCACAATACATACATTGCTGATTACCTGAAAAAACTACTTCAGTTTTCAAGCCTTAACTTTTACTTCTCTGTGCAGCCACCCTAAGAAAATTTATTCTCAAAACAACAACATGGTGTTCCAAAAATTAAAGCAATTAACAGTTATAGAATTATTTAAAACATACCTACATCACTACATATCCGCAAACTATCTGAAGACAAAGACAACTCTGTCTAACAAGTGGTTCCAAAGACTTCAATGTTATGATATGCATACTTTAAAACACCGAATGACAACTGTGTCAGGAGTATTGATGAAAAAAACTCTTACTCAGATACACAGAAACATGATTTTCTTTAGCTATTGCTAAAAGTTTCAGGAATACTTACCCACAAAACTCAAATTATGTGTATGTATATATATAAGCAAACCTACGTTTCTGAATTAAGAAGCAATTATGATTTCCTAAGTTACCAGCACTGTATTCCAACATAATATCACACAAGTACAGCATTTGCATTATGTGGAACATTGACAAAAAGATACTGTTGCAGTTCATCAATTTGTCATTCTGATGTACTTACAGTGCAATGCTCCTTGAAGGAACAATCAAGGATGATACACAGCACAGTCCTCCTCACCCCTATAGAGCTAGTTCTATACTGGCTGGATCAAACCTGCACTTCAACAGACAATGGCAAGACAGACTGTAGTGCATGTAGTCTAATATATGCAAAGAGCCAATAAATATGCAAAGAGCAAACACAGGATTTCAAGAGAATCAGCTTTTTAGTATGAGCATTAGAGCAATAAGAAGTTTCAAGTATATATAAAAAAATAATCAGTTGATTCAAATACTTGAATATTTACAAAAAGAGAAGTTATCTGCTCTGCAGGAAGTTCTCAACCACTCCCACCACTCAAACAAAACAGACGCAATTTTTGTAACTACTATGCATTACCACATTTGACTTTTCTACACTGAATTTTGAAGTGGACTACTTTAAACTGAAGGCTTAAGCACATTACACTTAAAGTAAGTTTTATAACTAGTCTGAAAAAATCTGTAAAATAGTTATGCAGGAACAGTTTTGAAGTATTCAATTAAAAACAACGGTTATCTGTTATAGCAGCTGCACAGGTCTGAAACAGTGGTCATGTATAAAAGGAAATTTCACTGTTAATGCAATGGAAGTATGCCAAAAGATCATCTTCTTAAACACATGCAGTTTTAATCAAGTAGAAAGAAAAATAAGGTATCAAGATTCCTGGTGCTAGGCAGCAAAATACAATGAATGAAAGAGATCTTCCATCTACAGCTATTCTGCAAGAGGGGAAAAACATGCTAATGACAAGTTTTTAAACTCAACAAGGTTTATGGGGGGAAAAAAAAAACCCAACTCATTTGTGTACAGGTACCTTGATTCAGCGTTGCAAATCAATCCTATAATTAATTCTGCATATACCCACATATCCAACTTACCGACACAGGAGGTTTCATATTATTTATTGTAAAGCACAAAACAGGCATTTTAAAAGTGATAAAGTATACATTGAAAAAGTACATTTATATCACAAAGCATTGACCACATAATTGCAAATACATTTGCTGGAATGTGTACATCTACACTAATACTAAAAAACAAACCATTTTTTTCATTTCTACACAGAAATATTACCTCCTATCAGTAGTGATAGATATTTTGTACATTTTCAAAAACACTATTTTTTTAACCAAAATTAAGATCTTCATCAAGGCGTCTGCATCCATACATTTAACAAAGGTTTTTTCCCCCACACAATGAAGCAAATACTGTATTGTCCACTTCTTATTATTGGCCCTGTGCAGAAGAGATACATAAGAGATACACAAAAAGTTAAAGAAAATCCTTTAAATCGAGCTAACTCAGGAGTGAAGCCTTTAAGAAAGAAAAATTGGTTAATGTAAATGGTGGTGGCTTCTTGCATGGTTTTCAAAACCCTGGGAGGAGAAAGTTTTTCTTTTTTTTTTTAAAAAAAAAAACAATCACCAAACATATGGACAGATACAGAACTCAAGTTATCAGGTAAACAGTCATCTACTAATTACTCCGATAGCCATTTGCTAGAAAAAAAGATGCATACCCCAAAGGAACAAAGCAGGAGACATGCAAAAAAAAAATCTACAACCACTGAGACGGAAGCCAGCCAAGAACCACTTTAAGACTGTACCTGTGGTGCTGGAGGATGCTGTGGCATTCCCTGTGGACTTGTCTGAGCGTAGTACGCTGCCTGCTGCCTGTAGTACTCAGCCCACGCCGCGCTGTAATCTGGCTGACCGCCGGGAGGAGCCCCAGCAGGGGCAGGAACAGCTTGACCTGCAAGGAATTACAATTACACAGCTTTGTTGTTGCAACAGAAATGAGAAAATTTCAACATCTCAGTGACAAACAAACATTACCTAGCAATATTCCTCCAAGGCTTTTGAATAAACTTGTGGCTGCTTTTTTCAGCCTAAACACTCATCCTATTATTTTCATGTAATGATTCCCATGTAAATCAAAACTGAGGAACCATAAGGACAGTTTTCTTTGCCTCTTGATTCATAATCATGAATCATGTTTAAGGCCTGCTGACCTGAACAACACTAGCATTTAAATACACACCAAGAGGCAAAACTTTTTGTAATCCACCTAGTCTAATTTTATCTTATTTTACAGACTGCATACATTAGCTCAGCAGATGCAAATTCATACACTTCCCCAGTTCTGGCATCCTTCATTCAATTACAAGGTTATTGCAGGTTACATTTTTCAAAAAGTGCATAATTTTTGTGAACATTTACAAAATGTAAATGTTTACATTTACCACAGAATACAGTCCCAAAACTTACTTCCATGCCTTGTGGAAGTTCCAATCCTCTGGAAACAAGACCATGTACAAATACACTCTCCCAGACAGCTCAGCATTACTGCTCCTTTCAATAGAATCAACTGACAGACTAAAATCCCAAACAGTGACAGACTGATACATGAGGACTCTTCAGCATATTAAAAAACCAAGCAGAACAATCAAAGAAAATTACAGCCAACCTTTCAGTTGTGCTGTTCTTCCACAGGAGAACTGTCATGGACTTCCTTACTTCCTTTTCCCCCTAACTTCAGAAACACCAAACACATCACTCTTAGTACCACTGATCTTTACAGTTTCTGAGGGTGTTTGCAGTTCCCATTACAAAATGTATGAGACTCTAAGCAAAGCAACACTCGCTATGCTTTACCTCAACATCTGTCCACACATACTTGCAGGCACCAGGACAGAAGGGTTTTTACACACAGTGCTTTATTTGACGTTCCCTTAACTTCCAAACCAGAACTTTTATTTCTGTGCTATGACACTTTTGATTTACATTCTTAATGGGTTATATTTCAAATGAAAAGTTCTACAGTCAGAATTAGGATACTACCAAAATTCACTACCTCTGCGAGTTTTTTCTAAGATACTAGGGGAAAAACCCCTAACCCCACAAAAACAAACCACCACATCACGTCACCCTACAGGAAATAAACACAAGCCTGCACCCTGTACAATTTCATGTGCACCCAACTGTCTATTCTGTTATGAACAGAAAGGGGCAGCTTCCACATGATGATGGCTGAAAGTTTTCAATCCTACCTGAAACCATCTCACTTTTTATTTGAATACAAGGCCACTGAGAAACTTCCTGAGGAACATGAGTATCAAAAATTCTAACGAAGTGTTTTCTAGGGTATCAGACAGAAAGCTGGCTTTGTTTATTTGTTTGAAAATACTTTAACAAAGAGAATTCACATGAAGAATCCTAGCTATTCACACTACTCCTACACATGTGTAGTATTCTAATCCTCTCAAAAACATGTAGTGTGAGCAGAGAATGTGGCAAAGCACTATCCTGAAAACCATCAAAATCTTCCATTTTCAACTTAGTTTTTCTACTTACACTGAAGGTAAGCTCTGAAAGTCTATCCATCTTCTATTTTGGTTTATACAGTAATGGAATTTCCAGAAAATCTTAAATTTCTAAGAATCTTTAGAGCTGTTATCACATTTTACAACTTGTAATGTACCACAACTTAAAATTTACACTTCTGATCAATTATTTTAACACTAAGCTACCTTTAATATGGTTGCAAATTATTCCAGGATACACTCTTCCGAAGTTCACCATTACTTTGAGGTAATAACTGTACTTACAAATTACTGTCATCACATCTGACTGTCAAAGATAAGAGATTTTTTGTGCATTAGGATCCAAGAATCCTTGAACATTCTGCTAACTATGTCAAGGCAGCACTGAAATTCAAATAATAAATCAAATAAAGGAAATTTAACATCTACTCAAGGACGTTAAACTGCACTTCTGTCTTGATGGGTATTTTAGGTGCACCATTTCCTTAAGTACTGCGAGTAGTTCTGAACCTACACATGGAATTCAGCTGTTTAGTCAAAGCTTCCTTTCAGTGTAGAAACTGCACTAAGCAGCACCTGCTTGTTAACAGCCAAATTCCAAAAAGGTGACGGACTTTGCCACTGTGTTTCTGAGTCAGAAAACAGGTTAATATTCAAGTCACTGTTCAGTGAAAAATACAGTGAAGTTTTCTCTGTGATTAGCAGAGTCATACATATCACACTAGTAGGAAGCCACTTTGAAAACATTCTTTGGATGGGAATATTCTGGTGTATTTTAGCATTTTCAGACCACTCATATTTGATTAAGTATGAGAAAATCAAAAACATCAATTGCAATATCACAGGCAACTTGTTCAGCTTGCCACAAGGATTATCAAAATAGTTTTCTTCAGCATCAAAAATAGAACTGACTGGGCTCAACAAGTCTGAGTTTCAGTTCAGCTCTCCCCAACAATGTTTGGTGAAATCATCTGTGCTGTGAAAAATCTGAGTCGAAGAGCAAGTGACTTGTAACTGCCATCCTTTAGCACAAGTTAATGGGGACAGGTTACAGCACTATAGGAAGCACAAATGGTACTGGAAAGCCTGGAGACCACAAGAACATGCTGTTGGACAGCCTTCCTGTCCATCACATCTACTACTACTTCTTAACATTGTTAATGAAGATGGGAAAATCAGCACCATTTAGCATTACGTCAACTCCAGCTGAATTCCTCTTTTTTAAGTGGCTTTAAAGAGAAATAGTATCTGCCACATCAAGATCTGCAGCAAAAAGTTCTCATGATTTACAGTCAAGTTATACAGGTCCAGCCATCAAGAGCTCTCCTTCAGGTGAAGAACTCAATCTGAACTACAGAAAGGAATTAAAATGAGAACTGCCCTTGTGTTTTTCCTCTTGTTTGACCGTCTTGGCATTTTTTACATTTTGCATTTTAAGAGCAACTATTTTTATCTCCCAATGTATTTTTTTGGCTCACATTCCTCTTTGGAATTGCTCCCATGAACTCTATCCCAACACCTTATAACCAGCTATTATTTAATCTGAGCAAGTGCAACACTAGTGTAACCCAGATTTTGCTTTCCAAGACAGCTAATTAGAAAGATGGCAGAGCGCCTGCCAGCAAATTACATTATATAAAAAAAAAAGTGAAAGCCACCCACAAGTTTGCATTTCAGAATGTGAGCCAAACTAACAGAGACAGTAAATTGAAAAGAAAGAGCTGAATGAACCAGGAAGAAGAAAAATGGGAAGGCCTATCATCTTAGAAATCACGTATTTGGGAGTTGTAATTTTCTTAGTCTGATATGCAGGTCTTGAACTAAACACTCATTATACACTTTCTGTAGAACTCATCACTTACACAGTGCCAAAATAAAGATAGTTATGTCTTAGCAAATAATTATCGATACAGTGGAAGGTTGGCAAGAGGAATTAAGCATGTTATTATTAATCTTAAATCTGAATGCTTTTAATTTTCCATGAGAAAACTGAGTGCACTTGGAAGATGGCGAAACAGCCACCAAACCCTCCCACGCAAACAAAGATACATCCCAAAGCAGATGCTGCTCTATGTCTGGTCAGAGGTATCTGGGAAAGCACTGGCATTCCTAAGCCCACTGGTGCTCAGTATCCAGCCCTCCATCACCTACAGTATTCATGGCAGGACACCAGGAACAGAACGTGACCGTGATTGAAAAGGTAATGACACCTTCTGCCAGTGCATAAAGCCACAAACGCTTCCCTTATACCCAAAACAATGAAATCATCGAGTTAACCAGCACATTCATTTCATTTTTATAAAAAAGGTACCAACAACATATAACCTGCAGTTTAGACACAGCTCTAGAGTATTGCAAAGCAAATGCTATTTAAAAAAGAACACAGTATAAATGAAAGCTAATTATGATGCTTTAGTAACCTGGAACACAGAAAGCAAAGTACAAGAAAAAAAATATACATAACCTGAAGAGAACTGAGAAACAATTACCAAATAAGAAAAACAACAGCTTCATAAAATAGATCAAAGTTGAACTTCAAAACTTTGGAAATGTACTTTAAAACACTCAGATTGAAACATTTAAAAGATACTGTTTTCCAATGACCAAAGACATCTCATTAAGTTTGAAGTATTTTTGTAGAGCTGATTAGTAACCTGAGTACTATGAAATGCCTAAAAACAAGACAAAATTCAAGTCTGTTTCTCAGGAGTATTTGGTTCAGAAGACACATGACTGTGCACTCCAATTTTTCTGGGGTAAAAACCCCCATCTCATCCAGCAAAATATCCAAGTCTCCTAAAACATTCCACTATGATAATGGAACAGAAAAAACAACAGAAAAGCCCCTGAACACTTACCCATTTTTTTGTAGTACTCCTCCCAGGCCTTGGTATAGTCAACCTGCCCTGCTGGTGCTGGATTTGGCTGATCTCCTGAATTACATTAAAATAGTTAAACTAAAATTACTGGGGTTTGTTTCACACATAATCCAAATAACCAACTGAAATTTTCAGTAACACTCCCACATGACATGACTCAAATCTGACACTATAAACCTTTGTGGTACAAGGTACTACAACTAGAAATTACTAGTAAAAAAGACATGTTTTCAAGATTCAGGAAGTGCATACCAGGCAATACAAAATACCAGAATTCAAGTGGTAAGCCTCAGCCAGGCATAAATATTAAAATAACACAACTAAATACTACAACTATAATTGTCCTAAATCCACTGGAAGTGATGCAACCATTTAAGCAAATGACAATTAACAGCTTGGCTCATTACATTTTTATTTATGACTGCTCTATGTAGTCATTAAGTCAGCCCACATTGCAGAAAAATTCTCTTTGGAGTATATTCCAAGATAAATACATTACCCTTGTTACTGCTGAAATTAAGAAAAGCAATATTGGAGGCTATAAGCAATAGTTTTCCAAGAAAACCAGCTACTTAAAATAAATTTACCTGACATAGGAGAACAACAATAAAAAATAATGGGGATTTACACCTCCAGCAATGAAATGAGTCCATTTCACTCAGTATCTACCTTGTCCATTAGTCTGGGTTGTAGCTGGTCCACCAGGAGGGGCTGCAGGTGGTGGCTGTGCTTGCTGCTGATAATAGTGAGCATAATAAGCTGCCCACGCTGCTGAATTGGGATCTGTTCCTGGCTTACCTATGAAAACAGAACATAAGCATTTATAATAGCACTACTATGAACAGAATGCTGTCCTCAATTAATCCTGTCCTAGGCATTCTTATTTTCCTCCAAGGAAAAATCCATCTAAACAAAATATCCATGTACATACTTCAAGTATTTTTTTCTTTCTAGCATAAACTTTTGATCAGGTTTCAGACCAATGTACTGTACAAAGTGAACTTTCATAGAGCTGGCAAGATAAAGTAATTTTTGAACCTTTACTACTACAACGCCACTAATTAATCTTACATGTGATAAACAGTAACAGATTTTTCAAGTTCATTTAAACAGTCACGTTAATAAATGGTAGCAGCAATGAATCGTTCTAGCACCAAACAATTTCAGTGGTTTTACTTTTGTTAGAACCTCACGCTAGTGACACCGGCACTGGTGGAGGAGGCATGCCAAATACATATTTCTGAAACAGAAGAATACAAGACTTACTAGGTATTTGCAATGCTTGTCAGTTAAACTTTAAGGTAACAGTAAAATAGAAAAACACACAGCATTTTAAGAACTTGAATCCCCATACATGGCTATTAAGCACCACTGTTTACTTACAGCTTTTTAGTATAAAAAATAATAGAAACGGTTGCATCTTCTGCATCTATCTCCATGGTTCCTTATTTTTATCTACATCTAGGCCAATGATGCTGCTTCCTAGGGTTTTATTTCTCTGTTTCTCACATCTAGTCTTTAGGAATGGTTTATTCTTGCTGAATCAAGAGATTTATTACATTACCAGATTGACAATCCACAAAACCTGAAAATCTACTATTAGAGAACATAATATGTTTTACACAACCAGCATCTAGTTGCAAGCAGTATTTGCAGTCTTAAAGAATAACAGTATCTGCAAAGAAATGCAGTCAAGTGAGGAGAGAATTTCACAAAAGGACATGGACACAACTGACACTTTAGAGTAACTATACATGGGAATGGAAATACAACCCTCCCTAAACACGAAACAGGTAAGGCAGTGAGTAATGGAAAATGAAGAAATCCCCTGAAAAAGGCATTCAAGAAGAAACCCAGGACAATAAATTAATGCGAAATGAAAACCTGTGACAAAAGTCAGCTGTAACCACTTCAAATGCACACAGAAAAAATGTTAACACACTACTTTCTGTTTGAAATTACACTGCTTCCATCAACAATAGTGGATTTAAACTAACACATCCTATATTCTAAGATTATCTGCAAATATCAAATAAGCCACTGCTCAATTCCCCCCCTTCTCCTTAGCACTTCTCTAGAGTAGAACACCACAGAGCTGGATTCATTAAATTTCTAGAGAAATCTGACTGCAGTAACTAGCTCCACTTTCATGTGATAAGGGCAAGCACAGTTCTGGAGAAAGCACCTCTGAAAAAAGTACTAAAATAACTCATTTGTAACACTGGAATGAGTAACTAAGTGAAAACTGTAGAAAATTCATCCAAAGAAATGCTAGTCAAAAGAAACACCAACTTCAAATGCATATATGAGAACTTAGTTAGATTTTTAAGAGAAGTATTTATCAAAAAAACAGTTACAGAATCTTCAAGATAACATCACAGGAGTTATTTGCCATTTTTTCTTACAAAGCCTTTATGTAGATAAGCAATAAAAATAAAAAAGGTGGTGTGAAAAAGGCTGTAACATTTTAGCACTGGTTTTGCATTAAATACTTTTGCTATGCTGAGACTAAGTCACTTTGAACCATTCTACTTCCAAATTATGTCAGCAGGCATTTTAAATACTGAACTGAATACATGCAGAGCTACCTTGTGCAGAAGTTTGGGAACTAAAACCAGCAACAGTTCTTAGCAAAGACATAACGTGATACGTACACGGAGTCCCCTTCTCCACTAATGGAACCTATGTCAGGAACAGTGGCTATCAGAATATATCTGTCATGTATAACAAAAATTAAATTGAGATCTTTTGGCTCAAGTTCTGAGGAAACTCTACCTCAAACAAATGAGGTACAACATACTCAAGCATCTAGCCTTACCATGCCTTCTGTGGCTGATGTTCCATTTCCCCATATCCTCTAGTCCAACCAAAGGATGTAAACTTAAAGAAAAGCAGGATACTACAACTTTGGAAGTTGGAATTAAGTAAGAACTCCCAGTCTCGACAAAGATAAACAGAAATAGAAGAAACAGATGCTACAAAGATGGGTTTCAGAAAAAAATACAAAACTATTATAAGCAAAAGCTCAAAAAAAACCAACCCAGTTTTACTGTATTAACAGCTATTCACCAAGGTTTTAGCCCTCAAAAGGGACTTAACAAAATTAATCGGTGTATCACACTCTTAAAAGTAACTGTAATAGAACAAAACCTAGAAACATCACAGCATTAACTGCAAAGACAAATCAGTAAAGACTGTTTAAAACAAAATACGAAGTCATTTACTATTAGAGAAAGAAGAGACATCCTTATTACAGAACTTTATGCAAAAACATCAATTAAAAAAAAAACTGAATCACACAAAATCACTGAACCAAGGCTTGCCAAAAGTATCATAAATAGTGATGCAGTATCAGTAACATTTGTAAAAAGGCATACTCCAACTGTAACAAATTAAATTTCAACATTTCACAAGTCACACATGTAAAGTGCAAAAAATAAGTAAACTGACAATCAGTGAAAAGAAGCCAGAAAAACAGGAGCTTTTCAGCTTTATGAGTGTAACACAAGTGAACAGTACAATGCATATACTTGCAAGGACAGAATGGATGTACTTGAAATATACCAACACTATGGTACAGATGTGCATTTCTTACCTGGGTCTGGTGGGTTTGGTGGCTGCCAGTGTGGATAAGCATTTCCCCATCCCTGTGGAGCATATGGAGCTGGAGGACCACTGTAAAACATCAGGTCGTACACACACAGTTAAAGGCAGTCCCAGGGTCACCCCACACAGAAGAAAGTCAGCTGAAGCAATACTTACTGAGGTGCAGGACCAGGAGGGCCTGGGTTATAAGGAGCTGGATTATATGGTCCCATGGGAGCACCAGGACCTGGCGGCCCAGGAGGTCCATGCGGGCCAGGAACAACACCATGGGGACCATGGGGAACAGGTGGACCCAATGGATTCACTGGACCCTGTAAACAAGGGTAGCACAGAGATGAAAATTCACCTTGAGGTTCTCAATTTTTCAGCATTTTAAAAGCATTTATCTGAACACTCAAAGAACATCTAAAAGGTTTGTCTGGTTATAAAGACAGTTCCCTGCAGGAAACAGGCTATTTAAAGTTTGATTAGGCTTAGAGCTAGCTAAAGGCAGCTGTGGCAGTAATAGCAACTACAAAACTTCATTTATTTCAGTTTCTTCTTGAGGAAGTGAAGAATTTTACAAAAAACCCACACATTTTTCCACAAGTTGCACTAAACTCCCCACACTCTAACAAGACTATCAGTTTTAAAATAAATCAATACATCTAAATCTGACTAACTAAATTTGCTTTTAAGATCAGGCACAAAAGGCCTGTAGTAAATTTGATTATATGCAACACATGCAAACAAGAGTGAAGTGAAATTGAAGGCGTAAATTGGATTAGAACTTTACTCAAATGCAGACTGAAAAACGAATCACACAATTTAGTACCACTGACATCTTTGAACTTACTAATTTTTTCATATACACAAAAGTGGCATTTTCAAGAACACACCATATGATGTTGAAGAGATAAACTGTTTCTATTTCAAGATCTTGTTATAACACTTTAAATCCAGATTGCCATTATTACCAATTTATTATCTGATTAAATTAAACTGGGAAGTGAAATGAAAGAGAAATCTCCACAAAGCAGACTTTGCTTTCAGCTCTGTTTAGCTCTAATAACAAGCAAAAAAGCAGTTATCCACTCACTCCAATTTTTTCTTCTATGAGCTGTCGTGCATAATCTATTTGCTGGGGTGTTCCACGGATAGTAAACATCTTCATGTTCGGATCCGCATTAGGTGGAGGATTTCTCTGAAGTTCTATTCTAGCACCAGACTGTTGGCTTATACTTTTAATAGTTTCACCACCTACAATGCAATATAGAGTTTTTATGACGTGCATCAAAGCAAAAAGTACTGACTCACAACAGAAAGTCAATTGCATGGAAGTTGGAAAGACATGAAAAGGCACCTACTCTTACGAGCCATTCAAGAACATTCTAACAATTCAAATAAGACCTCTTCAGTGCAGTATAGAGCTTTAATGGCAATAAACTAGTAAAATAAATTATTTTTTTAGACTATAAAAATGTTACTCAGAAACAGCAGCAAATAATTCCTACCATCTTGTCTGTATTTTTAGTTTACGTCAACATTTAATATTAGACATTAATAACAACTGACACACATGGTTATCAGTAATTATAAACTTCAAACTCAACCTCCCTATAAAGGGGCAAATGATGAAGAAGCCCCAGAGAGGCTGACAGGGTAGTTAAATCCACAACTTCTTGTAGTGCACCAAAGCCAGAAAGTTAAATTCCCTGAACTGGCTCCTCCTCTTACAGGATCCAGAGAAGTCGTATGTACCATTAATATATAGAAAGTCTTCAAAATAGGAGAAACTGGGCAATTAAAAATTTTTAAAAATCACAGAATCACAAAATATTCTGAGTTGGAAGGAACCCATAAAGATCATGCACTCCAACTCTTAAGTGAAAGGCCCATATAGGGACTGAACATACAACCTTGGCATTATTAGCATCATGCTCATCACACATCTCTGTAGCATGGCACGTGTTCAAACAGAAAAGCTGAGTGGTTTTTAAAATAACATAGAGATGTACATATGTAAGATATATTGCCTTTTCCAATGATTAATCCAGTTTTGCCAGTAGGGACAATAAAATTGAACTCCTGTAATCCCCCAGGAGGCCCCATGTTCCAGTTGCCTTGGCCTCTACCCCTTCCTCGACCACCAGGTCCTGGTCCACCAGGGTTACCAGCCTAAAAAGAAGCAGCAACAAATGAGCATGTTCCATAAAATTACTGCAAACAAATAATGCAAGCAGGTTACATGACATCTTTGCTAAGAAAAAACTGATTCACTACTCAGACAATTTTGGTAGTTAAAGCGGTACCTTTTATGGAAGACCTAAATTTACATTCTAAAAAATGTTCTGTAGAATTCTGCATATGAAAGATGAAGGAGGAAAAGATATAGAAGCAAGCAGAAAATTTCACATGTACAAAGATATAATTTTTGTCTACCTTCTGTAAATGCAGCAGTGGGACTCATCTAACAGTAAGCTTTTAAATACTGATTACAACCAAAAGTAAGGGCATATTAGCTATTAACACAAAACAGCAGCAGCAGCTCTGAAACCAGCCACATTAAGAAATGCCATGGCTTTGAATCAGTACGGTCACTTGGAAAACTGTAACTGTAAAAGTAAACATTCATATTCCAGACCAAACTTTGAAGTAGATTCAAATGGCACAAGTAAATTATTTTCTTTAGTTACACACACTTTTTGAAAACTTTGGGTCTTTCCAAAAGGTAGGCAGGAGATTTTAAACACTGAACAACATTACCACACCTGAACACTGCGAAGGAGATCTGTAATAATTTCCGCAGCATGCTGACATCTGTCAGGAGGCCCAGTGATCTGGGCTATTCTATCTGGAGTTGTTCCATCATCTGGAATAAAAATGAACTATTCCAGTATATGCAATTCAGTAAATTTACACTTAAGTCACAGAAACTTATGAACATGTTACAAACCTGGCTTAAATTGGATCCTAACACCAGCATCATTCTGGATCTTTTTAATCATCTCTCCATTTCTTCCAATTACAATACCTACAGCAAATCGTGGTATTGGAACCTAAAAAAAACCCCAAAACCAAAGATGTTGATGACACAGATATTCCTAAAAAATCCACACAACAAAAGGGTTAAAATTAGCTGGAATTGTAAACTAGGGTAAGACCAATGCCGCTTCAGGCTTTTTCAAGGATGAACTTTTTAATATCAAGTCACAAGTCTAACACATACTGGACTAAACCGTTAAAAAGAAAGTGATCATATACTTTAGAAATTCTCATAGTGGTAGCAATTCCCAGTGGATTTTAGGCTTCNCTAACCCACCAATTTGAGCACTGCTGATTTCTTTAAAGAAGTTAAAAAAAACCCAACCAAAAAAAAAAAAAAAAAAAAAAAAAATTACAGCATGTCTAAAATGCAGATTCTAGCAGATGAAGCTTTAAGCCTCTCCCCTGATGAACAGTTACTAACTTGTGACTTGCATTAAGAGTGGGACTTACATAATTTCTGTAAAGGCTGAAGTCCAATTTCAATAATGTTGTATGTAACATTATATACTTGGCCAGAAAATTTACTTGCTCATTTGATAAAAAATTCCAGCTACTTGAAATTGTTTGTAACTGCTGGCAATGTAATTGTGCATGCTGCACATCACTTGGTGTCATAAATTCAACAATGATCAAGCAATACTTACATACCACAACCACTTCTGCAATCTGGTGAAAAGCTTTCAGTAGTATTACCTAGCTTAACATTTTAAAGGTAACATCTTAAAATACAGTGAACAAGTTTTTCAACCATGCTTACGTCTATCCCTTCATTTCCTCCTATTCTTGACCCATATTCGTTGCGCACCTCTCTAAAGCCACCTTGATCGCGAATTAACTCCAGCACCATTTCCTTGGCTTGCTGAAAGAAGAACGGAAGTTCATTTAGGTACTGCAACATCAGAACGGATTTGAAAATGCTCTGAGTTGTGAGGCATTCCTTACCTGAACTTTATAAGGGTCCCCAGTTATCCTAAGGGGCTTGTCTGCACCAGTGTTCTGTGGACCATCTTGAATCATGACCATTTTGACACCTGCCCGCTCCTATTTGACAAAAGGGACGTCAATACTCACTCAAATCCAGATTCAGTACTATCATATTTAAAAGAAAATACATATATACCTGTAATTGTTTAATTGTCTCTCCACCTTTCCCAATAACTAATCCTGCTTTACTTGCTGGAATCATAATTTCTTGGACTGCATTTCCAGGTCCATCACCATGATGAAATCCAGGTGCAGGTCTTCCCTTTTCAACTATCTGATCAAGTAATCTTTTTGCTGACCTGTGAAAGAAAATACACATTTATAAACACTTACTACTGCAAGTATCACCTGCCCACACCTATTCTGCTTGGCAATTTTTTTAATTTGAAAAGTTTCTGCAAAAGAATTATGGTTATTATCACTAAGAAATATGAAGTAATATCAAACAATCTGCAAAAGTAACTTAAGAAACTAACGGCAAAATGATAAAACCACTCCAATATTGGAATACAAAAGGTGGTCCTTTACCAAACATTCAATCAAGTTACCTCCTCAAGGTCCCTGAATATAGTTACACTCATCAAAGCTTAATTCAGAACAAAAGCTGCTGCTTGATTCAGCATGCAAAGTAAGGACGTTTGTACTTGTAACCACTACCACAACAGTGGACAAAAGCAAGTATATATTCACCACATGTGTCAGGTCAGCTGCCATCAGAGTAAAATCATGATTACACTCCTGACATCAGTTAGAAATACTTACTGAACAGACTCCGGTGTTCCAGTTAGCATACACGATCTTTCAGGCAGGCCTCCGCTATCTGCAATCATAAAATAAAATCAACTTGTCAGTAGTGTTAAGTCAGAAAGAGATTATGAAATTAATCATAACGTACAAGCTACTGAATTTTCATATTTAATGAAGCAGAATAATCAGTGTATCCCATTTTGCATTTTTTTAGCCCATCACAGTCACGATTAGCAAAAAAAAATTAACCTAGATCTTAAATGAAGGCTCAGGCAATGAGAAGCAATGAGCAATCTTCTGGTCCTCCTANAAACAGACACCCCCCCACAAATAGTTACCAGGTGCAATCTGTATTTTACAGCCAGACTCTTGCTGTATGCGTGAGATCTGCTCTCCACCTCTGCCAATTACTTGGAGAAAGAAAATACAGAAAGATTATTTGTATCAACAGCATCTGCTAACATCCCCCATTATACTACAAGAGCACACCCATACTACTTACTGAATCCAACCATCCCATCTGGAACTTTGTACTCCTCTGTCATCACAGACCTACAGGCAATGTAAAACAGAAGACATGACTATCTACAGATCAAACTAGCATTACATTTATATGTATCTTCCCACTAAACTAAAGCAAGCTACTGCCTCACCATCACCCTGGCTTACTTGCCCTCCCATTAACTTTAAAAGTCCCTACACAAGCACAGTTCTACGTAAGCTGACAACACACCAAAACGACACAAAAGGCTCAAGAGTCATACAAATCAGTCAAAAGTTTTCCTTCACCCTCTTTATTAACAGATGGGCAGTACAGAAAAGGCTACTGTAGCATTTTAAGTTTCATCTGTATATTCATCAAAGGATGCTGGAAATTTTGGTATCTCAGAACTGTCCAAAGCATAAGAATAATAGTTGGATCTGGGTGTTTAGGTAACAAACAAGTGCAGAAAACAATGAAGTTGTAACAAATGTAGTTGAATATACTGAGTATGAAGTCTTTTACTTGCTTTAAGGTCATTCAGCTTTCCTTTAAATTTACAAGATGGCATCACCCCCTTTCTCTTCAGATCTGCATCCAACTTCTAGCTATGCTACCTATGCTGAAGTAGTAAAAACCAGCCAACATATTTTCTTTTTATTAAGCTCGACCCATTGCCTAGACTGTGGAGAAACAGAGAACGCAACATAGGTACATTTCAAGTGTCTGACTTGGAATTGCTAAAGCTAAATTTCAACAGATCACACAAAGACAAAGAAGAAATGCTTCATGTGTTGATACCACATTTTCAGAAAAATTGCTTGAAACTGCTTTATTTGAATAAAACTGCTCCATAAGATGTAGTATAACTCCTACCTTTGCTGCTGATGCATCGGTGGTAGCTGATTTCCAAAAGCTATAAACAAACATTGTTAAAATTAAATTCAAACAAGTGGTATAGCTTGCAACTAAGCTTCTCCTTTTATAAAAAAACTCATTCTATCAAACTTCTGTCCAAGTTCACTTTTAAAAACGGTTATCAAAAGGTTTAAAAATTATAAAGACTCTCAGCTGTTGCGACAATCACTGTCAGTTTTACCAAGCAGACTCCCACTGCTTCAACAAACTAAGACATAAACCCCCAGACACTTTTTGGATCTTACTTATTCAAGTGTCACCTACCAGAACACTTTCAAACTGTTGTTCTGACATTGTTACATTTGTTTAGGTTTTTTTTGCAACAAAATAAAAATTACTTACAGTCGTTCTGGGGAGCAACTTTCTTAGCATCTGGTTGATCTGCAAAATTAAGATTTTTTAAATTTTTTTTGCCAAGAAATTCAGAAAGTGTTTAAACCTTTTAGTGTGAATTGTAAATTTCCAGTGTATTTTAGCCCCCTTTTTTTTTTCCTTTCTTTCTTTTTTCTCCTCCAATTTCAGGGAGTTGATCATCTGAATAAAAGAAAGAATCTCACGAACACTCAGCACTTGGTTAGTATAGCTGAAAAGATGTTAGGTTCTTCCATCTATCTATTCAGTTTAACAAAAGGCAGCTTTCAGAACGCACTGTATGTACACAGCTCACAGATACCCAGTCACTAAAACTCAACTAAGACAAGGAACAAAGTTGAGCCTTGTTGGTTGCTCAAGCTAATGATGCTTCTATAGTAAAAAAGAAAAAAAATTAAAATCCGTACAAAAATCAACTATAACTTAAAAAAATAATTCTCACAATGACCACAAATCTAGACCAAACATCTGAAAATAGAACAGTATTACATGGCAATGCAATCTCAATCTGAATGTCGATATGAAATCTCTATCCAAATATCAAGCATTTCATAGCATAAAACTTCAAACAAAAAAAAAAAAGCAGATTCAAAGTAACTACAGCGCTACTATCCAAATCCTTTCTGCACAGTTGAAAAATAAAAGGCATTGTGAACCTATGTCTGAAAAGATAATACTTCAGATGCTTCCTTCCCACCCCAAAATAAAGACTATATGAACCACCATAATTTATGTGCAGCAAAAATTCAGCCACATATTCCAATAAATATTTGTGTCAATCCAGAAAGATCCACTAGTTTATGTCATGTTTACATACTAAACACAGGTAATAAATAAAAATTCCTGCCTTTAAAAGGAGAGGGCATTCCCTCCCAGTGTGTTGTACTGCTCGGACTTGTCCAAGAGCCATCTACACATAAAATAAAAAGAATACATTACATATATCATCTGAAGCATCATTAGCTCATTTTTGTATATTAAAAACCTCACCTTTAATAGAAAAAAAAAACTGTATTGTAGGACACAAGAACTCCTGATATAAAGCCTTAGTTACATTCTGTAGACTGAGTTTCAATCCTCTTAAAGGAAAAAAAAGGCATTTCTCTTTTTAGAGACCTATGAGAACATTTCAGCAAGTCCAAAGATTTCTTCCTGTAATTTAGCTAGGATTTTGTGTGTATATGAATCAAATCAAACCCTGTTAAGTTTAAAGTTGATGTTCTGAAAAGACAGAAGACGACAGATTTCAGGAGAAAACTTTACTGCAGTGTAAGGCAAATCCAAAAAGCTGCAACAAGTCAGAAGATTTAAGTAACGATCTTATCAGGGCTCACACACGCTGTGGGCTGAACTACAGACTACGCAAAAGTGTCTTCAAGGTAAAAAATTTGCTTTCTCATGTTTTCTAAAGTCCTATGCTTTTACAAAAAAATGCATTAATACTTTTATTTGAAACAGTGCACTAATAAAGTTAATGAAACAAACTTCAGGAGCACCTCCTGTTCTAATTGTAATTTACAAGCTGTAACCAATCCCACGCAACCACAAAACACTTCAATCACACCTACATAGGCATTTTGCAACCTGCCAATTTCTGTCCCCTTCTCCAGCACACATTTTTCTATTTGTAGGACTTATGCTACATTTAAAATAGTGTAGAATAGGCTTACATTCACTTCAGGTTAGAGCACAACAATTTAAAACTTTCCCCCTAAACTGAAAATAAAAAAATACGTCATGATCTATGAGGGGAACAAAATGTTTTAATGCTTTGCTATGGAAAAAACCAAATCCACAAACAAAAACACCACCTGCAATCTTTCTGACACAGTGGCCATACTCCACAAAAATAAATGCAGCAGGAATGAGTGCGTACCTCCATCTTCAAGAGGTCTTTTCTGCCCTCCATAACCGTAGTCGTTTGAATTCATTGCTGTGCCAGCATCTCCTCCAATTTTCGCTGCAATCTAAACAAAAGGCAGATGTGAGCCAAGAAGAAAAATAATTAATTCGGCCCATGTTTATTCCATGTCTTCTGAAAGATTTCAGGGATTTAAACAACGCGCATTAAAATGAACCCAAATAATTAAAAAGGCCAAAACCAGTTTCATTCATAAAGGTTTTCGTAAATGTTTTAAAGACTTGTGTTCGTCCTTCATCAGTACAGCCTCCTAAAAAACCCAGCGAGAACATGGCCTCTCAAACACCAAAACCTTTTTCCTAAACGGAGATTTTCTTTCTCTACGCTTTGTCCGCGAAACACTGTGGTACCTCACGGCAGGGCCTCACCGCCCAAACAATTTAAAATCCTAACTACACTGGGTCTTCAAATACTGCCAAAACCGCGACCGCTTATTAACAGACGAGGCGAACATTTCGCTCGAGAAGCGATGAAAACATCGCCCGTGGTGCAGAAGCTACAAATAAAACGGCGGGATAAAGAGCTTCCGCAAGGGCCGCCCTCGCTCCGCAGGCCGCGGCGCTGCCCAACCGGTCCGAGCAGGCTGGGGCGCCGCGGGCGCCGCACCACGGCCCGCGCCGCAGCGCCGCCACCCTCCTGTCCCTCCGCCGGGCCGGGCCCGATAACGCGCCGCTACTCGCCCGCCGAGATTCCGCCTCCCCGCCGCCGGGGAGGGACCGCGCGGTGCGGCTGCTCTCACCGCCGAACCCCCACGGGCCGATCCCGGCGCTGCTCGCGGGCAATGGCGGAGCGCGGCTACAAATACCTCGCGGCCCAGGGCGGGCAGGTGGCGCAAAGGGGGCGTGGGGACGGGACAAAGCTCCCCTCAATACACACACGCTGGCGGAGGGGCCCCGGCTCCCCACAGGAGAGTGCGCAGCGCCCTCACTGTTCCCGCGGCCTCCAGGCCCCGGGACCCCATTGATTCGATGGAGCCACACACACCTGCCTAGCCCTCTGCAGCGCGTCTTTAAAGGCATCGTTCACTCCTCCAGCCCCGCCACCGCCTCCTCCGGGCGCACCCGCGGCAGGAGGGGGCACCGTGGAATAGTCCGCCATGGCCGCCCCGGCGCCGCTCCGGCCGCTGCCGCTGTCTGCCAAGAAAGAGAGAAAATGGCGGCGGGCGCGCGCCTTTCACATTCCTGCGCGGCATCGTGCTCGGGGGGAGCGCTCCGAAACCTCGCGAGATCTCGGGCGGGATTTCATGGCGGGCGCCGGAGAACGGCGGAGAAGCCTCGCGGCGTTTCTCTCGGCCCCGCCCAGCCGGCCCCCCAGGGCCTCCGGGGCCGCCCTGCGGGGGGGGCGGTGAGATCGCGATGTTTCCACGCGAGGCGCGAGGGCTTGGAGCCGCTGCTGATAGGGCCGGGAGAGTCACGTGGGGAGGAGGGAGGGCAGCGTGAGGGGGGGAGGCAGCGCACGGTTCTCGCGTCATTTGGTTTGGAGTCGCGGGTGCGCGCGTGGGAGCGGTGGCTGCGCTGCGAGGGCTGCCGGGAGCGCGGTCGGGCCCGGGGCTGAGCCAGCGGCGACGCTCGGTGAGTGCGGGAGGCGCGCGGGACGGGCCTGGGGCTGCGGCAGCGGCAGCGCAGCGCAGCTTGCCCGCGCCATACTGCGCTTTTAGCGTGCTCTGCCTTCCCGGCTGGTGCCCGGGCGGGCTAAGGAA
>VZTT01039550.1:46561-74595 GCA_013400855.1 Buphagus erythrorhynchus | reverse complement strand
CCGGGAGAGCCGCTTTGGCGCCCAGCGGGGCAGCCCGGCCGGCAGCGGGAGGGGCGAGGGGCGGCTGGCCGGCCGGTGCCGAGCCGGCGGAGCCGTTGGGCCGAGGCGCAGGGCAGGGCCGCAGCCGTCCCCTCCCGTCCCGCCGCTGCTCGCGGCCCTCTGCCCGCTGCGATCCCGCGGGCTCGGCTGCTCGTTTCGAACGGATTTTTGGGTCGTTCTACACCCCACGAAACGGGACCTCTTCTTTTACGGAGCTTCGCTTGCTTCATCCTGCAGTTGTCCATGGCTGTCTATTTCCTATCAGAAAATGTTCATTGCTAATGTACGTTTTTTTTTATAGCTGGGGGATTTTTTTTTTTTTGTTTGCGCAAGCACAAGCTTTAATGAAAAACTGGAGTCTGTAATGCTTTAATCTGGGCCCTAGTGAGGTCCTGTGACCTGGTGGGGATGAACTGTCATGCTGAGTATGGATGACGGTGTTGTAAAGGCTTCACATCAGGATAAGGTGGTAGAACATCTACTTAGGAATCATAGCAGTAGAGACTGGCTAATACTGGAGGGGAGCTGCTGTACGACGGCGTTCTGTACCATTCTGAGGAGATGCTTTACAGTTTTTAAAGAACATTTGCCTGCATTGAAGTGTTCCTTTTTCATGGGCTCCTGGTTTACCTAAATGTCATACCTTTTTTTTAAACATTAATGCTTTTAAACTGAGGCATGACAAGTCTCTTTCAGCCTTAAGTGGGTGTGTTTCTTTGTTGTCAGTGCTTTTACTTGAGAAACTGTTGTTTTGGACTTGGCCTGGTTTGGGGCTGTGTGCAGGGACTCTTGGATTCGCATAAGAAAATACCTGTCAGTGTTTTCCCTTCTCTGTCTTTCGGTGCTGCCTTGTAGTTCCGTGCTGCCTTAAGGCAATTGTAATTGGGATAATTTTAATAGACTGTAAGTCAGTGTTGCTGAGCCTAGATTATCCTGCATTCTCCAGTGCCGGTAACTTCATTAAAGGAAGCTAAAAAAAAGTCAGATTTTTAACTCCCATAACACTTCTAAGGTAGTGTAGTTAGGAAAGGTTATAAGAGTAATATATTCCACACAGTTAAACATTCCCACATGCTTTTAGATGACAGTGTGTTGCTACAGCTAGGTGAAACTTGCTGCTGTGATACTTTTGCTGAAAAAACCTGTACATAAGAATTAGTTTATACTTTCCATTAATATAGCTGTGTTAGCTGGAAGGGATGGGGAAAAAAGTAAAATTAAGTTTGGAGCGTGGGAGTTTGATTCTTATGCTTGAGTCTTTGCTGCTATTGCTAAACAATATTTTTTCATTCTCTTAGCTACTAATAGTTTCGCTGTGTGTAGCAGGTACTTACTTGTCTAATTTTGGTTGAGCAATAGTAGTTGACTGTGACGCATTGAAACCACTCCTGGCCACTGGCTATGTGTTTTGTGGCTCTCCCCTTATTGGATGAAGTGTGCTTTGTGTTTTACTGTTACAAAATGTGCTGTTGTTTCTTTGCTACGTTCTGTGAGACAAGCCAGTAGCCGTTTAATGCTGATGGTTTTTAAGCAGTTATAATGCCTTGGGCTAATAAAAACACTCTTGTCCGGTACAGTGTAAGTGTTCTAGTTGAATTAATGAACAACAGATGATAGGTGAGTGTTAATTTTCAGAATTTTTTAAATCAGTTTTTTATTTTTCTTTGAGGTGATGCTTTATTTGAAAGCTGAAAGTGATATTTAGTGTATCTGCTATTCCTCAATCCTTGCAGTTCTTGAAGTCACTGTAGGCTTTACAGTCAGAACATGAGATTTAGCAAATTGAAGAGGAGAAAGATCTCACAGTATTGTACACTATATAAATATTTTGCCTTTACTTTCACTGTTCCTAAGTTGATCTAATGACCATTATTAACACTTGCTTCTGTCTTATTTCCCATGATGGCACTTAAAACCAATCTGCTAGAAAACCACATCTTTTAAGCACTCTTATCTTCATTTCCCTTTATTAAGTAATATTTCTGTTGAGAAAAGTACCCCTATGGGATTAATTCTTTCTGTTTAATCTGTCAGTGGAGTGGGGTGAGGATCTAACCCCATAACAGTGCTAACTGCAGTATTCGTTCAAGTACTTTGCTGGCATGTCACAGCAGCATACACCAGGATGTTCTGCTTTCTCACTTGCAGGAAATTACCTGCACTGCCTGTTCATTCAGTCAAGTCTGCCTTCTAGGAAGTTAAATGTGCTTGATGTAAGCAGTTGTTTGCACTGGGCTGTTATAGCATGAGAACTTGGGTTTTGTTGTGTAAAATAAGGTTCACTTCATACAGTAATTCATTCTTACTAAAGAAGGATGAATACAGGAGAAATGCACCTCTTGCCTTTCAGAATCCTAATAAATAGATAATTGGCAATATAAGAAATAGAAGAATATGTAGAGGCTGGAGGAAGATGTCTCCCTTAACTGAATTTACCAGATTATGACGTCTCTCATGGTTTTCAGGCTGTAGTGGTTGTTTTTTGCAGTAGTCATCGGACTAAAATATTCTACTAGGTGTATTTACTGAGAAACGGCTAGTGTCAATATCTGACAAGTCAGAAAACCTTTAATTTGTGTGGGTTGTCACAGATTTAAGTAATGGATGGTTCTGAGGGAAAAAATAAGCAAATACTGTGTGTGAAAGAATCCTTACTTTTATCAAAAGATCCTCAGGGTATTTCTATGTTAGTTCAGGTGTTGCAAGAGCATCAGTGTGCAGATGTGGAACTTGATACAAATCCTCTGCATAACCAAAGCCACTTCGGTGTATGCATGCATTGAGTTCTGCTGTGTTAATTGGGTTTTTTTTCTCTTTTACAATTCACTTCAACTTTGCTGTGTGGTGACCAGACCAAAAGGTGTTTTGATTAGCTTTGTACAGGAGAAGTGCTTATGTTCTCTGTGAGAGAAGGATAACCACTGTGATAGCTGTACATGCACGTGCCATGCTTTCTGCAGGCTGTGCTGTGATCTGCAGTTGGTGTCTGATGATTTTGTCACTTTGGGAGGTGTAGATCAATTGATTCAGATTCTGTCAGCTGTTACTCCTGCTCTGGCAAAATGTGTCCAGGATCTGCAACATTATCAGTAGAAAACTCACTTTAATGACTGCTGAGAGAAGACTGAGCATGTGCCCTATCCAAACAACTGTCATGAGTTTTCATACTTACTACATGTGCACTGAAGTAGTAATTACAGTTTTCAGATCCACAATTTGGATAGTATTTGGTTAACTTTTACACAGCGAGTTTGAAAAAAAAAAAATAGCCCTATCTGGTGATTTTGGCTTACATTTAGTCATGCTGCCTTTCTTAGAAAAAAGTTTTAGTGTGTTAAAACTTCACAGAGAAACTGTATAATTGTAGACTCTTTAGCGCTCTTCCCTTGTATGTTTTATCTTGTGAATCTCGTCTGATATGTGTTTGATTTAGCATTTTGATTACCTTACTGGAGGCTATCAAATTACATTAAGCCAGTGTTGCAATGGGTATGTCAGATATAGGAGGATAAGTCAGAGAACACTCACTTCTTCCTTAGATACAGCTGCAGCGTGCAGAGACTGGATCACTCTGTTGAAGGAATGTGGTGCAAAAGGCAGCTGGATAATATTAGTCAGCATGATCGTGCCATCAGTGCTCAGCCGCTGACTTGTTCCGAGGGGGTTGGGTGTTTTTGTGGCTATGTCATGGGAAGAAAAGCTTTGAGAGAATTTGCTGTTAGCATCTGTAAAATTCTTCCCTGATGGGGGAGAAGAGTAAAAGGCCTTGCTTGAAATAAGTTAGGCAGTGGGGCTAGGCGTGGAAGCTGAATATGAATGGGGATTAAGAAAGGCTGAGATGGGAACAGGGACTGTGAAAGGAGAACAAATGATAATGCAGTATTAGCTGTAGAGGATGGAAGTGTCTTAATATATCCCTCTGTCAGCAATGCACTGAAGAATGTACATTCAAGTCCTGTTAATTAGTCAGTAAATACTTTATTTAAGGCATTAAATTAATGTAATTTAAGGCATAATTCTCGTCTTGAAGTGGGAAAAGCTTGTTTGCTCTAAAGGGATTGGTGTACTTCCCTATTACCCAGGCCTGATCTCTAATAGTATTCTTTCTGATACTGTTTAATTAAGCTAACAATTGTATTTCTTAATTTGTGACTCAGAGCATCTTATTTTTAAACGAATTGTGCATGTATGCTTGTGTAAATTTAAAAAAAAACCAACCAAACTTAGAAAGGTAAATCTTTTCTGAATCTGAGGAAAGAAGAGTGGAAGAGATGGTTTAAAAGCTTTAAATGTCTAATTCCTTCAGTCTGTAAAACCATGATTGTAACAAGCTTCTGTAACCTTAAAATCATCTTGAACTTTTTTGTAAGGAACATGCATATTTTGTGAAAAAAAATTTTTTCGCAGTGAAGATCATGAATGTATCAGGATGCTTTTCTTTAATAAATCAATAGCAATGCTATATAGGGTAAGAAAGGCATGAATGTTACAGGCCTAATCTCAAATACCACTCAAAAGATCAGTGGATGTTATCAGTTGGCATCATGTAAAGTGCAAAAGAACAGGAGATTTTGTAAGTTAAGCTTAAAGAAACAAAAAAGAAATACACCTGTAAATGTATTCAGTATGGATTAATATTTTCTGCAGAGAATATAGAAAGGAGATCCTTTGCTTTCTTCTTTATAGATTGTCATGTGTTAGGATTATGCCCTGTGAGTGAACTGGTTCTGTGCAATATTTTCATTAAACTTTATAATTTCCATGACTGTTTATTTGCAGCTATACTCTGATTCATCACTGGCTTTTGTACTGAATTTTTTTAGAAGGGGCAGGGAAAAGGTAATAGGAAAACATGTCACTTTTACATTATTTTCATGGAACTGTAGAATTCCAATATTTTCTTAGTAGAAGAGATACTGAAACTTACTATCACTTGAGAGCACCTAGATGTTTTTCTGTTGAGTCGTTTATCTTTCCATGTTGTACCTTCTTTACCTCTTAGCTAGATATTCTAGAGGAATAAAGTAATTTAGGATATTAACTGCAAAGTACGTCTATTAAACTCTTGCTTTTTATCTTGAAGCTTTTCTAGGCTGATGAAACATGACTTAGCTATGGAATGTGGTTGAAACATTGCAAAGACTAGTGAGCAACTATTTTGACTTCTATTACAGCAGACTGTAGTAAATATAACTACTACGGCTGCTTGTCTTTCTGTCTCCTGTAGGTGAAGTGCATTCTTATTGACATCTGTTCTCCTTTCATGTTGAACAGCATTGTGCTGACTTCTCCTTTTTAAATTCCTGTCTTTGTACCACAGTTCAGTGTGCGTGTTTTCAGCCTTGCATGTAAAACTGGCTGCATGAATCAGAGCAGCTGGGTGGGATTTTAACGAGCACACTCTGGAAAAAGCATCTCGTGTGACCACCTCCTTTTGCTTATGTAAGAACAGTGGGATCACATGTCCACAGCAAAAATGTGGGCAGTTCCTTATTTGGTAGTGCATTAATAACCTTGATCTTGCAGGAGTGTAACAGCAATTAAAACAATACCATGTAGCTGAGTCGCTTTTCAACTGGATTTATTGTGTTTGCAGTTCATCTCTTCGTCAAGGCTAAAAAAATAGTTTATTTTCTACTGGAAACTAGTAACTTCTGTCATTCTTGAAGGGGAAAAAACCTCAAGAAAACACAAGCAGAGTTTGCATAGGGATTGTGCAAGCATCTTCCACCTATCCTTCACCCTCCCCCTCTTGTGTGTGACCTGTAACCGTGATTGCTGTCATGTTTATTCAATTGTTTCTCATTGATAGCTTTTTAATTATGTCAGAAAAATTCTAATCCTTTTGCAAGAAGAAAAAAAAATAACTTGCAGACATGACTTCTGTCTGTTCCTTAGTTACGGAACATGACTGAAGTAGCGATAAAATTCTAGATGAGTTTGTCAGCCTTCTGTGTAAACCTGTAGAGTATATCATCGTTAGGAAAATATTTCTATAATGTGTTATGTTCCACTAATGAATGTTCCAAACTGGCAGTGTGTTGGAGCAGTGGTTTTTTTTTGTTTTTTTCTTTTTTTTTTTTAATAGAACAAATCCAAATACCTAATGATAGGCTGACAACCATTGGAAAGACAGAGTTCAGGTTCAGATCAGGTCACATCTGACTTGGTGTCTGTGCCAGCATCACAGAGACTTTTTGCAATAGCTGATCTGTGAGGAATATCTTGATTCTACAGATGCCCTGATTCTGTAGTGCTGCATCTTTGCTAAGACAGCAGGTTATTACTTCTGTTGTTCGGTGGGTTACTTTGGAATAGGTGAAGAAATTGCTACTGTGGTTAAGGTAAACAGCAGTAAATTGTTACAGGTGGCAGATGAAAGGCTAAAAGAGGAGCTGTACTATACTACAGCCATCTAAGTAGATACTAAATAAAACATACTGCCCATCCTGATGTTTCCTGGGGGGTCAGAGTTATGGTAGGTGACTTTACATAGGACGTTGAAATAAATGCCTCTTAAAACACCTTCTTCAATTCCAGTTTCTTGAAGGAAAGTCATCAAGGCTTATTGTGGAAACTTGTGCCGAGTTTTCCATTGTCCTTTTCCTGTTAATCGGTACATAGCACTAGTATGAGGTCACAGGAGTTCTCCTGCACCAGGATTCATTGGTGGAAGATCCGGTAGGGAGCCAATCACAGTTCCCAGGGTCTGAGCTGCCTGGCTTTGTGTCCAGTCTCAGCCAGCCCAGAGCAAATGTTACTTTGGTTTGTGCCAGCTGGCCCGGGCTGTGGGGTGGGGAGGGGAATGCTGGACTGCAGAATGAGCTGGCCATTCTGTCCTTATATTTTTAGAGATTTCTGCCCCTTCTGTACTGCTGGAGTGGGGCTGAATCTGTTGACTAAATGTCATATTAAGCCTCACTTTTACTGTAAAGGAGTACTGGAAACATCTCCACAAGTGTAACTAAATGCCTGCTTTTAAAAACGTGTATTTATTGTAAACGCCACCTGTCTGTTTCACTTAGGTGGAAAACAATCCAAATATACTTAATATTCATTGTCTATTTTCCAAGATTTGTATAATAAACATGTCTGCAGGACAAACAAGTGTAGGTCAACACATTTTCTCAGTATTTTTTAGTTGTCTGACATTCCTGCTCTGGTTTCTTTGTTAAGAAACTTGCAGTGCATCTCTTACATAGTATTTTTTTGGTGTCCCACTGACACCATTATTGAGTCTCCAGTGTTCTTTGGTAGGGAATTCTATCACTATGAGAACTTCTTCATTTTATTATTTAAACTGGCTTGTTCTGATTACACTCTAGCAATAGGCATAGACCATAAATGATTTGTTTCCTCTTCTCTCCGTTTGTTGACCTTGCAGACCTTTGTGACTTCTCTGGTTTTCGGAGACTGAAGAATTCAATCCTCCTCAGTTGTTTCTTACGTGGAATTACTTGCATCTTTGTTATTATCTGTTATAGTTCTCTGAACATTTTTTATTTTAAATAATACACATGGTTTGGGGAGCTGAAGCAGGCAGAATAGCCAAGTGTTAGTGTAGATATACTATTGGTACTGTAGTATTCACATGATAGTAATGTTTTTTAACCTTTTATAAACAACATATATTTTAAGTGGTGTAGTCTTCATGCCAAGAAAAGTGTAACATGGAAGTCCATGGCTATGTATAAAGTATATCTACATCCAGTAAATGAGTCCTTTGTGATGGTATTGATAACATTCAGGGTCTGAAGGTGTTTGCACTTGAGAATCTGAAAGACTTGGCTTGTAGCAGTGTGTTTGCTTAAAACAGTTAACAGAAGGGCTATTTTTACAAATTAAAAGGAGCTAGTCTTGGGGGGGAAACAGAACGTACACAAAGCATTAAGCTGCTCATCGTATTAAATATCTTCACTTGTTATATAACCAACACGAGAATGTTGGTGACATGTGAGTCAGAAACCTGACTAGTACAGTGTGATAAATGTGATTAAGTCTAACTCTTCATTTGCATATGGGCTATTTCAGGACAGAATTCCTTGAGGCTTGGGTAAATTCCTGAGTGATAACCATCAGAGCAACAGGTAGTTAGGGCAAAAATCCGGGCTTTTTATATGTAAAACTGAAAGAAAGAAGTTTGGCTACGGTATTTTTCTGCTTTCTTTGCCCCAGATTGATTACTTAAGTAGTGAATTGTGCCGAACTTGTTAGAATTAAACTTTTTCTTGGAGGAGAGAGAACTTCAGCTTCGTTGTGAATGTGGGGGATTTTTTGGTAGTAACAGGAGATACTTCTCCTTAACAAGACACTGCGCTTTTCAATACAGATACTTACAAAAGTATGTGTGTCAACATTCTTAACTACTTGAAGTTACTAGTGTTTTAAACAGGCGTAGTCAGTAATGTGAGAGAACCTGTTAAATGTCTTGCATGATTGGCATTTTTTCTGATCGACTGCTCAAATGGAGTAAGAATCCCTTTACAGAAACATGGGAATTGAAATGGACACAGGATCTAAGTAAGGGATTGAAAAGCACCTGTGGAATGTGTATTCTTTTAAAAGAGGGAAGTCTTAACCTGTAGATGGAAATACTTTGTGTTGCTTTGTGTGGCCATACTTTGGATGTTTCTAAGTGCTATCCCGTTCTTGTACTTGGCTAAAGTAGTTAATTGCACTCCCAAGAGGGAGTTAGTTGTGTTTTCATCAACCAGAACATTACTGCTGAATCCCAAGAACTCTGCCTACTTTCAGATAGTTGTTCATTCCCTCTTAGTGGTGAAAAGTTAAAATGTGGAAGATTATTCCAAGAGTATTTTTGTTTTTCATCTGTAGTAGAGATTGTGATTTAGTAGACAGGAATCAGGTATGAGATGTAAGTTTGCTATGTTCTGATCAGTGTGTAATGGAAATAATAATTTCCTGAAGAGAAGAACCCAACCCATAACTTAGCATATAATAAACTATAGTAAGTTTTAAAGTATTATGAACGTTTTCAGTTGTACATTTCATTTATAACTTTCGGTCTATTGTTACAAAAAGTAATAAGAAAATTAAAACTAATTAAAGAAATTGCTAACATCTTATCATGTAGTCTTTTCCAAATAAAATTGAAGACTGTGAATCACATGCTTAAAAATACATTTTGGAGATTCAAGTGGCAACCGTTTATCTCTGGTTTGAGATTCTACACTACAGCTAATCCATGTAAATTCTGGAATGTATGCTTAAAGTAAGCTTTCCCACAGAAGACCTTAAAAATATGTCCTTTGACCTTCTGGCAGAATTTCATGTATGTTCCAGTAATATTATAGACACTGTCTGAAAAGATATATTGACAGTGAAAAATAGAAAATATTTTTTTTATGCTAGGACTGATGTAACTTAAATATAATTAATTTAATTGTAAAGTATGTGGCATTTCACTTTGCTTTTGTGATTACTCATTTAGATGTAAAATCATCCCCAGAATCCTTATATATGGTTAAGGTTTTACTTCTGTCACAGTAGCAGTTTCCACAGAGAACTCAAGGAAAAATTTGATAAATTTGCTTCTTACTGGAGTATGAAGTGCATGACTAAATGGAGCTTTTCTTTTAGGGCCATCAATTAGAATGAGCTGTTATGCTCTGCAGGTTTCACTTGGCTTTTTCTGTTAGATACATTTTTTTAAAATCAGCTAATAGTTGCTTCTGTTGTAAACTCCAAAATTTATTTCTGTGTATGATACCAGCTACTGAATAGTTCTGTGGTGAAACTCTGTTTAATAATAGAATTCATGAATGGGGCTTGCATGTACCAGGTCTCTAATTCACAGTATAAAGTGTATATAAAGTACAAACAGCTCAGGCAGCAACCACATGCAGTTAAAGATGGTGGGGAGAAGAGTTGTTGAATTGTTTTTTTTCTGGGAAACGTGTGATGTTACAGGAATGTTTTTTTATTGTATATGGGTGTACTTTCTTCAAACCATTGTAGACGAGTATAATTTTACTCCATTTATTAATGTGGGTTTGCAAATATTATGATACTTAATTGTGAAAGTTTTTCCTGGGGAGGGATTTGGCTCCTGGGCCTTGACATTTATGTGTACATGTGTATTTATAGTTCTGATCTGTCTGGAATTTGCCTTTGTGGTTTTGTTTGCTCTTTAATTTGTTCTGTGACTTAGTCCTGTCTTTCTCAGTTTTGTTTCTGTGGTTTAATAAGTGAGAAGTACAGAAGAAATTGCTTAATTTAAAGGAAATAATGAGCATTTTTATTCAACTTCAGGGAATATTGACACTGTTCTGCCTAGAAGCTTTTCCTTAAAATAACATACTGGTCCTAATTTATGATTTATCTATTATTTGAGTTCAGCATATTGTTATTATGAATGTTTCCATAATTTCTCTCAGTTGTTGTTGTGAAGGTACCATTTGGGATGCCAGAACTGATGCCTGGAAAGGCTGATCTGGAACAGAGACTAGACAGAGCAAAAAGAATAAAATAGATATTTATTGAAAGGGTATGCCTTGGGCAGTGCAAGGGCCCAGCCAGGGCAACACCCAAATCAAATCCAAGATGGATCTCGGTCACGAGTTTTTACACTTTTTAAAGTTTTGGTTCATCTCCGTATTGGGGTAAATTATCCAACCAACCATAGCCCCAGGCTCTGAAGTCTCAGCCCTTGGCTTGCCCCCCTTCCCTTTGTGGGTGTTTATGCTTTTTGGGTGAACCGGTGTCCTTGATTGTCTAGCTAGGAAGGGATTCTTTTGTCTAACTACCCTGTGAAGAGAACTTACTAACACCTAACATGAAGTTTCAGAGTTAGACACTAAGCAGCAGAGAATCTGAAAAATATAAAAGCTAAAACCCAAGGCATCATTTCTTTAATGAAAGCAACTGATTCGAAGCTGATGTTGTCAGTACAGCTGTTCGAAGGTGTGGAAGTGGTATTGAGCCTGCCCCCACTTTCTGCCAAACAAGATGTACAGCTCTTGGCCGTATCTATGTGAGTTAAACTATGGTTGCTCTGAGAGAGTAATGAAAAAGACATTTTAAAGCAACAACTCTTCTACTGAAATACTAACTCAAGTGGAATGCAGTAGCCAGACTCTGTCTCCGAAGTGGAGCTGTTAAAGGAACAATTTTCAGCTTCCTAGTATGTATTTCATACACATTTTTAGATGAAAAAAGGAAGTCTAGTATTAAAAGTGAATGTCAAAGTTTTTGATCAAATAATATAGAAAATCCTGTCGGTAAGAGATTGCGTATTGTATTAGGCAAGTTTTACATGTTTTCAAAATTTTATTCAAGTTTTCCTGACAATAAAATTTTTAATAGTCTATTTGGCATTTTAGTAATTTGTTACATTTGAAGATGTAACATTTTTCCCCTCTGTCAACATTAAAAAGCTTGAACTAAAATACCCTTTTTTAAAATTAATACTGTAATCAAAACCAGTGATGTAAAGAAGCACTGGACAAATACAGGCTGTTAACTTTCTCAGTGCAGAATAGGAATACCATGACATTACCCTGAAGTAGCTTATGAGAACAAAAAGACATGTCTGACACTGCCTGGTTTGGTGGAAAATTGTTTATAGCGTTGACTATAACCAAGAGCTCCACAGATACCACTTGATACTGGAATGATGATAACTTTTTTCTGTGTATGCCTGAAATGGAATGTAGCTGTTGTATTTGAAGACTGTGTAAACAAACAATTGATGATATAGAGGATTAATTGAGTCATAATGTGATACAACAGTTGGAGAATTAATGTGGTAGAGTGAGGAAGAAAGTTTAGTGATGGTGAGGGGGTTTTATCTGTTATGTTTTTGAGGTGGCTTCCTGGCCAAGTACATTACTGGATTTGTTTGTCTGAGGATTTCCTCAGCATTCTTTCAGGAGCATACTTAATCAAGTCTTGGATTATGGCCTTACTAATTTTATAGCTATTTAGTTTAGTGACTCCTGGAAGGCTTGAGTGAGTTGCAGGACTCACTACTGCTGGCTTATCTCAGCTGAGGGCAGTGGTGGCTGTGTAGGATCTCTTGGACTATGTGCTCTTAATGCTGCCTAAGCAAATCTGATGAAATCCCAGAGCCACCCTTCCTTCAGGCTGAAGGTGAAAGTCCCCGTAGAAGGTGAGCTCACATCCCAGTGTGCTGCAGTTACAAGTGGGTGTGAGCAGGGTTGCAAACACTGCAGGTACCCTGGGGACTTGGACACAAAGTGTCACCTCTGACATGGGAGGTGACTGAAATTCAGGGGTTCTGGGAAATGGGCATACTGACAGAAGGCCCTGTGATATTTCCAGGTTCTACTACAGAAGGGGAAGACGTCATGGTAGAAATGCAGAAACTTGTTGTCTTGGTTTGAGACAAATTTAGGAGGAAATGTCTTAAAAGGGTGTCTCTTCTGAAGAGTTTTAGCAACCCGTCCCCCATGGGTTTTCACAGGTTCGAAAGGATTTTCCTTGGAGAAAGTGAAAAAACAAAATTGTTTTTTAAACAAGCAGAGTCCTCACAGAAGAACAAAATAATGCAATAAAGGAGTTCATATGTCACACAGTAGGTGGTGACCTTTTCTGGATTTTTAGGGGACAATTACTCAGGCATTTAAACAAAATATATTCAAGCATATGGGTAGCAAAATCTTTTCGTAGTCTAGAAGAGTTTTTCCAGATATATATGGTAACAAGGAAGATAGGACTATAACAGTATAACTAAATATTTACTTGTGATTTTTTAAGGCTGTTTTGTTTTCTGTTTATCTGTGCTTATTTGAAGGGACTGCAGGGCCAGAAGTCCTTGAAGACAGTACATGATGGATTTTCCTCTTTTCTTTAGATAATAATTCTGGAGATGAATGTGGCATAAAATAACAAAAAGAGCAGCAAAGAACTACAAATATCAGATGTTTGGAGTTCTAAAAATCTAGCAGCTCTAATATGACAAAATTGGAAGATGTAAAAGCTTACCACACTTAGCAGATGGATTTCACTGTCTGAAGAAGTGCTGCTATGATTGATGTACACAAATTATTAGCATTGTTATTAAATGTCCATCTTATGCACACTAGTCTTCTAATAATAATAATAATACTGAAAGTTTTCACTACTTTTAAGATAATCTCTCTGTCTATTAGAAATTATTTAAAGAGCTCAATAAGCATATGAGGAGCTGTGGCCTATGTGTATTTTCAAAAGATCTCTGATTGTATGATGAAAGGAAGCTCTCAACGTGGAGAAGAAGGGACATGCTTTCAGGAATTGACTCCTAAAAAACAGAAGATTCTGGAGTATAAATTAATCTGACATTAAGATCTCATACAGGGCAGGAAGTAGAAGTAATACAGTCATTGCTGTACATCCCACTCAGAATCTTAAGTAGTTTAATTTTTAGGGAATAACTTACATCATTATGGTATAAGTCAGCACTTAGGCCAGAATAGGCATGTCCCCCTCTGTAGGGAGAGAGAGGATGCCTGAGTACTGAGTCACTGTGATACTGGGCAAAAAGTCCCAGTGTAACTTCGTTGTTATCAGAATTTGTTTGGTAAGTTTTAAGAATTAAGGTGAAGAAACTTTTTATTTAAGGAGAAATCTTGATTATTGTGGCTTTTAATGAAACCCTTAAAATTAATGACTATGTTGTTAGAAAATGGGGGAATGTGTGTGCAGAGACTATATCACCAAGCATTGTTAATTGCACTGCTTGAGTATTTCTGTGATACTTAGAAGAAGACATAGTGCTTAATACAATATTCGTAGCAGAGAAAATGTTGAATTTAGGATGTGGGTTTCAAAGAATTTATCTGAAATACTATTTTTAAATTAAATAAAAGAGCACTTTTAAAAGAAAGGTGAAAAGGGTGATTTAGTAAAAGACTCGCTTTATTCCAGGTGGAGCTCAGCAACTTCTTCTTTCAGCTGTAAAGGTAATTGATTTTATAACCCTGTGACTCCCACTGTGCCAAAAATGCGAGTCCTGAGGGATTTGGTGGCAAGGGGAGCCAATTCCTTCTTTGGATACTCTTTGGCCTCATTTACATTTGAACTCGTAACTACATATATGCTAGAAGTTCTTGCTTTCTGAAATACTCCAGTGAAAATTCGACTTTATTCTCTCTACCGTTTTCCACACATTCTAAGGAGAATGTAAGAAAAACCCAGATAAATAATTAGGCAAATCCTATATACACTGGAAGGAGTCTAGTAACTTCTACTGCAGACATTGGCAAAGAAAAGGTAAGGGTGTGAGGATTAGGATGACGCAAGTTAAGAAAGTGAAAGTAAAGTCCCATATCTTTTTCTAGTACTTTCTGCTTAAGGAAGCATTTTCTGTCCCTTCTTAACAGTCTCTTGTAAGTTTGAGCAGGTTCCAGAAAATGGCTTCAAATATAATGCTCCTGAGTCAGAGGATTAGTGGGTTTTATTGTTAGAAGGAAGGCAGCTGAGCTTAATTACCTCCATAATAGTGATTTCATAATTTCAGCCTAGAAATGTCTTCATGTAGACAACATTTAGATATGACCAAAAGTGTTGTTTTTTACTACTTAGTTCAGGGAGGAGTAATTTTTCAGTTGTGTTAATCTGTCATGTAGTTCATTGCCCTACTGATAAACGCAGTTGATTTCTTTACCTATAGCTCTTAACAGAGATACGAGAGAAATCTTGCAGGCTAAAACTTCATAGCATTTTATCTATGGAGCATGAGAAACACTGCAGTAGTAGAATTTGTTTTATGTAATTTAAATGTGTAAGAACCAAGTATTTTTCTGTTACTAGCATCTCATCAGATGAAAGCTATTTGTTTGGTATATTGCCATAAGTTGTATAATAATCTTGATATTTCCTATTCCATAGAAGAAGGCTGAGACAGGATTTACATTTTGATCTGCTCTAATTTAGTGGCTTGAGTTGTGGTAACCAAAGTGTTCTTTTTTTGCTCAGATTCATTCTTATTGCTTAATAGTCTATGGCTACAGTCAGCTGTGGTTGAGGGTGACTTAATTTTATTTTTAAAGAAACTAGATTTTGCTTTCTGAAGCTTTGTCGTTGATTTGGATGTAAAATTCTTCATAGGCTTTGCTGGAAAGGGTACAGCTCCACGTTGATATATTTGGAAAAGAGTTGTGTACAGCTGTCTCTATAGAAACGATGAAGTAGAATGCTATAATTACTCTAGATGTGTTCAGCATGTCTCTTGGGGCAGATAAGCGCTCGGAGCTGCCGGGTCTGTGCCGTGCCGTGCTGCTGAAGGCGCTGCTGTCGCTCCTGTGACCTGTCCCCGCTGCGGCCGGACCCTGCGCTAAGGTCGCTGTGCGCAGGCGCGGCAGCGGGGGCGGGGCGGCGGGGAAGTGACGTCACGGGGCTTGGCGTTCTAGAAAGAGCGCAGACACGTCCTTGGGTGGGAGGGCTGTGCCGTGCCCCGTGTGTCACCGCTTATAAATCAGCTTCGGGACACGGAATGAAATACCGAGAAGCTGGCTGGGCTTTCTTTAATGTATTGTAGAGTTTGTTGTTTTGTAGCAGCTCCGTTTGTTTCAATTCAAAGTTTGATTTTTATTTTTCCTTCTCTAGCATCTCCACCTTGCTGAGACGCTGGTCGCTGCTTTCTTTACAGCAAGGAAAATCTGAATTCCTCCAACCTTCAGGATGGGGAAAGATTACTATTCTATCCTGGGAATTGAAAAAGGGGCTTCTGACGAGGATATCAAAAAGGCTTACAGAAAACAAGCACTGAAATGGCATCCAGATAAGAACAAATCTCCCCATGCAGAAGAAAAATTCAAAGAGGTTGCAGAAGCTTATGAAGTGCTGAGTGATCCCAAAAAGAGAGACATTTATGATCAGTTTGGGGAGGAAGGTATGTATATCTCTGTTAAACTTTGATCGCTTTTGTTATGTTGAATGAAGCAAAAGAATCATATGAAGACATGGTATGTGTTCATCTTTGGACAATGTATTTGTTTGGCTCATGAGATTTAAGTATAAAATGCGTTGCTGGGCTTTAATGCTGGTAGCTTTAATTTCTTAATTTAACAGGGTTTTTTTCAAACCCCAAATACCTGATAGGCAAAAAGTTACTGAACAGAAAAAGTTTGTGTCACCCATGAATAGATTTCTGTGATCTCTTACTGCTACCTTCCTTTGCCAGAGCAGTTTTTGAGATACAGTTCAAAGGGCATGTATTCTTTTCTTCAGTTCTTGCTTAAGGGCAATCTGCTTGATCTAGGCAAAGCAGTCCTTCTGAGCAGAAGCCCAGGTGTCCAGCCTGTAGTTGTCCTTGGCTTTGTGCCTGGAGAGGAAAGAATTTGGCTGATGTCATGAAATACCAGAACAATTTTTTAGCTTTAATTGTAAACAGTGATAACATGCCAAGAGAATGAGGCCTCAAAAATGTCACATTTATCCTAAAATGGTTATCTGGAGAGGATGATTTTTATTTTTATTTTTTTTTTTTCATTTTTGACCAACATGACTTTCAGTCTTATGATTGAGCAACAGAGGAAGTCATTAACATCCTTTCCCATAAATGTGTATGGTATCAGGAATTCCATTTAAAATAACTACTTCCGTTGTGACAAGTAGGCCTGCACATTGCTATTTGCTTGGGGCTGTGTTTTTTACAATCATAAAGGAGGACACTTAAATAGCAATATTTAGTATTTTGGGCAAAGATATGAAGTAGGATTTCTTAGAATGTTGAGTGTGGGAATACCTCCTGGTGCCTCAGTTACTCTCTAAGCTTTTCTAAGAGTGTAATTAGTTGTTTAAAGGGAAATGCAGAGGGTTGGTGTCTGTAGCAAAGAGGAAACTTCAGTGTTTTTACAGCCAGGAACTGGATGTACCTTCAGTAACTTCTGGCTAGCTATTCCAGGAGGTGTCCTTCTGCTATCACAGATTGAATCCCCTGATCTGCATGTCTGGCATTAACAGTGGTGTGACAGTTTGCTAAATACTTCTGCTCCGGTCTGGTATTGAAATGGGGAAAGCATTCTAATGTCTTAGTTGGTTAGTGTTGGTACCCAGCATGAAGGTTGCATGAGAGCACTGAGCTAAAAAAAACCCCAACAAACCCCTCTTTCAAATTTATAGAATGCCTCACTCATAATATAAGCCTTCATTTTTCTATGGTTTTAAAAGTATGATAGCAGCTGTAGTTTTGATTTGGTCTAAGACTGGAGAAAAAAAAAAAAAAGTTAAAAAACCAAGCATTGTAAGTTTGGAGATAGAAGTCTCTTAAGAAGACTTTCAGTCTTCCAACTGTTTGAGAAAGTACCCCGATGAGGAAGTACTGGATCACCTATTGGGAAAGAAGCATTGAAAAAAATGGATTTTAGCTTGATTTGGAATGGGAACACAGGAACTACAAGAGAATTTTCAGTGAGAATTCTTTACAGGAAGAAATGAGATTTTGATCTCTCCAGGTGAAAGATAGAACCAAGCTATTGAGAACCTTCTGATTTTTTGCACAGAGACAGTGATAGTGTATACAAGGTTTTTGTACCCAAATGGATCTTAGTAAGTTCCATGATGCTTTTATTTGTGGCTGCATTGAAGAGAGTTCTCAGGATTTGTACCTGTTTTATATCATAGGAACACAAGCTGTGATCATTTTGGGATTCTAAATTGGATAATGAGGAAGCGTATACGTGCTTGACTGTTGGCATGTTACCTTTTGCTCAGAACAAAGTGCAGGAAAATGGGTAAAACTAACTAACACCGAGTTACAGATGAGCTGTAGAGGCTATGGAATATGTTGCATATGATAGTGAGTATTTTCCCCAGAAGTGACCTTGTAGAAGGATGCAGTTCCCAAAACACTTTGCAGAACAAGAAGCGATCAAATTAAACAAACCTGTCTTCTGCTCTTAAGATGCTAATTCATTAAAATAACTGGTTTCAATCACATGAAATAAAATTGGCGCTGTCAGAATACTTGTTCTTCTGAAGTAAGTAGTTCAAGAGCCTCAGAAACTTTGTTGCTGTACAAGCTATTGAATTGCTAGTTAGTACCTCATATTCTCATGGTGAATCCTGCTTGAAAAGCAGACCTTTCACTCTACTGCAAATATCTTTCTGACTCATCAGTCCTGATAGCATTACACTGTACAGCAGGAATGCTTGTACTAATACCTAATTTGTTTTTAACTTTGCTTATTTTTCCTATTTAGGTCTTAAAGGAGGAGCTGGAGGATCTGATGGCCAGGGTGGTACCTTCCGGTACTCCTTCCATGGCGACCCGCATGCTACATTTGCAGCTTTCTTTGGTGGCACAAATCCTTTTGAGATCTTCTTTGGGAGGAGGATGCCTGGTGGCAGAGACACTGAAGACATGGAGGTGGATGGTGATCCATTTGGATCCTTCACTAGTTTTAGTATGAATGGTTTTCCAAGGGAAAGGAATACAGTTGGCAGCCAATTACGTCGTAAACAAGATCCCCCTGTAATCCATGAACTTAAAGTGTCACTGGAAGAGATCTACCATGGCTGCACAAAAAGAATGAGGATTTCACGTAAAAGGCTTAACCCAGATGGCAGAAGTGTCCGAACAGAGGACAAAATTCTTACTATTGAGATAAAAAGAGGATGGAAAGAAGGCACCAAGATCACTTTTCCGAAGGAAGGCGATGAAACACCCAACACAATTCCAGCTGATATTGTTTTTATCATCAAAGATAAACCTCACTCTCATTTCAAGAGAGATGGATCAAATATTATCTATCCTGTTAAGATCAGTTTAAGGGAGGTAAGTTGTGGTAGAACTCTAGATGTTTGATGTTATTACAATATGATGCAATGGCTAAAGCTGTATGGTAGCTGTGAAATTTGAGGATTTGGAGGTTGGGTGGTTTTTAAAATAGTTTCACTTTCGTGTGTGGCTGAAGAGCCCAGTCATAGTGGAAACAAACAATTGCTGTTTTGATAAAAATGGAATATTGCTTCAAGCTGTTTACTATAGAGGCAGCAGAGGATAAGGTTGGAAGGGTAGGAATAAAGGTTGAGATGTCTTAAATCCTCCTACATAACCCTTCTAGCTAATGATGTATTAGGCTGAAGTGACAAAGGCAAACTAAGAAATAGATCCTATATAGTATGCTCCTTGCTGCTGTGATATGATTTCTACTTCTGTAGGGCAAACTAGAAATGTCTTAAGTATTTTCATTGCCATCAAAGTCTCCCTTTTTAGCTAATAAGTTACTGCAGTGTGATTTCAAACTACACAGAGATTGATTTCATTAAAATAAATAATTATGAACAGGTGTAAGAGGAGCTATATGTAACAACAAAAACGGTATAGCTTTTTAAAATTCACTTCCAAGTCAATACATATTGGCTTTCTGAAGGAAAAGTCAGAAAGACAACTTCCCAGAGTTCTTAAGAGTCTGAAGCCTCAACATAATCATCATTTAAAACATGTAGCCGAGTGTGTGTAATGTATTTTTTTCTTATTTAGTATTGGGTGGAGAAATAAGCTCTTGATTTCATTGTAAGCTTTGTGTAAATTAAGCGACCTTAAAGGATTCTACAATAAACGTGAAGTGAGGCAAAGCACCTAAAGTACTGAGAGAGGGAGAAAAGACTATATTTAATGTTAATGTGGATAATACAGTTCCTTCACAGATAAAAGCCTGTTTAGACTCGTTGCATTGTTATGTAAATTGGACATTATCAGTGTAGACTAAGTGTGCTGAATCAGGTGAAGTTGCAGAAATCAAAATCTTATTCTCAGAGATCCTAGTAAAGAAAAACTGTTGGATAAAGCAGAAGGTCTGTAATGTTCTAATTTTGGTGCAACAAAAATATTGTGTAAATTTCTTTAGGCACCAGAAATATTCACGTAAGACAGCTGTGAAATTTGATATGCCTCTGCTTATAGACACTTAAATGTTCTGAAATTTGGTATAAAAGAGGTTGATAATGTATTAGAAAAACGGTCTTGTGCAATGTAAACAAACAAAAAGTGAAATGAGATTCTAAATTTCCAATGGAGATTTAGAAGACTAAGATCTACAGAGAAGTATGAGTGAGGAGTTCACTTTGCTCAGCTCTCTTATTGTTTGATGAAGTGTTTGAAGGACATACAAGCTTAATTGCTCATTAGTAGCCATTGTGTAACATTCATAAATCCAGTGATACTCAATGACAAATTGAAGTTTTCTCTTTTTAAGAGAGGAACATTGTATTTAAATTTTGACATCTCAGTCGTGCACAGGAGAAATGCTATTTAGAATTCTAGTCACTTTTAAATAATCCAAATTCATTTATATGTACAAAAAAGTTCTGACCAATTTCTTTTTCTCCTCTTGCAATCTTTCTTTAGGCTTTGTGTGGCAGCTCTTTCAATGTGCCAACGATAGAAGGAAGAACCATACCCATGACAGTCAATGAAGTGGTGAAGCCTGGGATGAGAAGAAGAATTATAGGATATGGTTTGCCATTTCCCAAAAATCCTGACCAGCGTGGAGACTTAATTATAGAGTTTGAAGTAATTTTCCCAGATAACATTTCTCCAGCATCAAAAGAAGTACTTAGGCGAAATCTTCCAGTTTCATAAAATGGAAGACTGTGTATGTCAACAGATTAAAATAGGACACTGGAAATGCAGAAGACTGGCGAGTCTGTGCTTTAAAAGTGCAATCTGTAACATCTAGTGGAATCTTTGTTTTTTTTGTTTTGTGGGATGGGTGGGGGGAAAATACTGTAATGCTGCATGAGAAGAAAAGGGTTTAAGTAGAAGTCCTACAGATGAATTCTGCAGTAAAAATTACAGGGGAAACCACTCATTTTGTTTCACATCTTCCTAATCAGCAAAGTTTAGTCATTATTTTGCTTAATATAATTACAGTAATTTTTTTTACAAAGTCAGTGCATATTTCTGGTACAGTACTTGAGCCTCCAAGTACATTATTCCTTATATCCTCACTGTCTATAACATTACACATTTATACAGAAATTTGACATTGTAGTACAAATACACAAAGGTATAAATATTTTAAAGAGTAAAACATGAGAGAGATCATATCAGTATGTTGCTTTTCACTGCACAAAGCATAGGCCAGAAAAATCAGCTTGGACTCCTAAACAGAGCCCCCTATGCAATGAAAGCCTTCTCTTTATTGCCCCTGGAAGTGCCAGGACTGCACTGTGTGTGGCAAAGGGCACGTGCCCTGAGGAGCCAGAGTAGCCATTTGCTGTGGGATAGTTTCTCAGCCTTCAGGCAGAACAGCAAGAAGGATTCTTCAAGAACGTGAACAGCAAAGGGTGAGCCTGCTGTCAAATGGGGCACGGGAGCTGGTGACCAATGACATGGAGAAGGCTGAGGTACTCTGTGCTGCCTTTGCATCAGTCACTACCAGTAAAACAAGCATGCAGGAATTCCAGACCCCTGAGATTAGAGGGGAAATCTGGAACCTTGGTGGTAGAGGACTGGGTTAGGATGCACTTTACCTGAAGGCTGTGAGCTGACAGATTGCACCCAAGTGTTGAGGGAGCTGGCTAATGCTGTTGTAGGGCCACTCATGTTTATTTTTGAATGGCCAGGGAGAGTGAGAGATATTCCAGTAGACTGGAAAAGAGAATATACCACTCTTCAAGAAAACCAGGTAGGAAGATTTGGGAATCTACAGGCTAATCAGCTTCACCTAAGCCCTTGGTTATGTGATGGAAAATAATCCTCCTGGAAAGCATTTTTAAAAGGTGGTTGGGGTAGTCAACATAGATGTACAGCAGGGAAATCTTGCTTGACCAATCTTACTGCCATCTACAGTGAGCTTTGGCAATGCTGGGAGAGGAGTCTGTGTTGTTTACTTTTTACATCAGTAGACAGACTGATGAAGTACAGGTTAGATAAGTAGGAAGTGAGGTGGATTAAAAGCTGGCTGAGTGAGGGGGCACAGGGGGTTTAATCAGTGGCACGAAGTCCAGTTGGAGGCAAGCCAATAGTAGCTCAGTACTGGGGCCAGTACTAGTCAGCATCATTAATGACCTGAATTATGGGATGGAGTTTACAAATCATATAAACTGGGAGGAGTAGCTGGTGCCACCAGCTGGCGTACTGCCTTTCAAAGGGGCCTCAACAGGCTGAGGAACTGGACAGAGGATTCTCACAATGTTCAGTAAGGGGGAATGGAATGCCAAGTCTTGCTCCATTGGGGAGTAACCAGCCAACTGTCAATAAACTGACTGAGCTGGCAATGCAGCCTTGTGGCAGCAGAGGCCAAAGTTTTGCTAGCACGTAAGGGGAGATGATCCTTCCTCATTACTCTCAGCATTGATGAGGATCCTTCTGGAGTACTGGACTCTGTGGTACTTGAAGGATATAAACTTAGTGGAGCACTCTAGCACAGGACCACATATGAGAGGCTGAGAGAGCTGGAACTTGCTGACATGGGGAAGAAAAGACTTAGGGGAGATCTTGGCACCTGGCAGGAGGGAATGAAGATGGAGGAGCTAGGCTCTTCTCAGTAGCTTTTAGTGACAGGACTAAATGGGCACAAGTTAGTTAGGGATTCAATCTGAACACAGGGAAACAGCTTTTTACTGAAAAGATGGTCACACACTGGAAAGGGTTTCCTAGAGTGTTTCAGGAGTTGCTATCCCTGACTCATAGCCTCATAGCCTGACTGGACATTCTGCAGAGCAGCCTGCTCCAGCTGACCATGTGTGAGCAGGGATGTTGGACTACATGATGCCAAGAGACTTCTTGTAAGCAAAATGATTCTGTGAGCTTGGACTTTGCATTTTTTGCTATGGACCATGTTCTGTAAATGAGGCTTAGGCCGAAGATGGTGGTGCTCATGTGACAACTCCCTAGGGAGCATCTCTGCCAGGGTGGAAAGAAGACACAAAGAACCCTATAAAAGCATTTGGCTAGGGCAGGTATTTAAAGATCATGCTGAAATCAAGTATTCGTTATTTTCAAAGATCAAACTTTATTCCCATGAAGAAGGAAGAGCTAGTTCCTACCTACATCAAAGTTTGCTTAAGAGTTAGTATGAGATAGGGGTTGCCCAGAAACTTTCATATGCTTGAATTAATTTTTTTAGTATTCAAATATGAGTTAGTTGTCTTTGAAGTTAAAAGGTGCAAAGAGAGATGGATAGCCCTCTGTAATAGTCTAGTTTTATAATACAGTAATAGGGCTGGTTCCCTTGGGTGCAGCATGGTATTGGTGAAAGAAATGCCTTGTGGGCATACTTTATTACTTGAGTTTTAAACCATAATACAGTGCTTTAACAACACTTTCAAAGGGTTTGGGGTTTGGGATTTTTTTTTTGTTGTTGTTTTTCATAAGAAAATATTTCAAGATTTGCTGTTAGCCTTTTGCCTGTGGAAATTTAGAGGTTACCTGCTCTCTTAGGTAGCCTAAGAAATAGCAGTGTTATATATGCGACTCTGCAGGAAATCATATGGGAGTTGGGATTTAATTTACAGTAATTTTTTAGTGAGAGTAAGAAGAATTCCATTTCTTTTACTTAAAAATAGAATTTGTGGGGTATTGTTCAAGTCAATTTTTTAACTGCAGATCTCTTCATGCAGTATCAGTTAGTTGTAGTCCTAAATCTACAGGAAGTAAACAATTGCTGGAGCAGTATTACAAAGAGAAAAAATTGCTGCTTAGTGCTTGTGCATATTGTTAATACTATATATTGTTTGTTGAAAAAATTTCCATTTCAGTATGTTCCGTATTGCATTTCTTACGTGGTTTTTAAGTAAAAAGTGTAAAGTTGGTTTTTAACTTTCTCGTATATTTTGTTATGATGGCAGATGCTACAAGCTACACGACTTTAAAGCATATCAACCTAAAATACTTATTTGTCAGTTTAAAAGCTAATGGAATCAAACATTTTGTAATCCAGGATCTTGTAATCATATACAACTTGTAAAAAAAAGTTACAGCAACTAGGACTATTATTTTGTAACCATCTTCAGGTAAGAGGAGTAGTGTTAAATTGAGGAATTGCAGTATCTTGTGTATTTAGAGGTGTACATATATATATATGTGTATAGCAAACTAAACTTTTCCAACTGTTTTCAAGCTCAAAATATAAAACTTATAGAACTGGTATGAAATAAATGCTTGTATTTCTTTTCTTATGGAAAGGTAACAAAATATATGTTTCAGAAACCAGCATGTAGACTTACTTCGCAATATGAGAGGAAGCATTAATATCTATCTAATCCAGGATTCACAAAAAATATTTTTCTAATCAAAAATGTGCTTAAAAGTTATGTTTTAAAACCCACTTGATTATTTAATAAAGCTACTTGGGAGAAGGAAGCAAATAGTCAACTACTATATTTGTAACTACTGAACAACATGAAAATAAAATAGTCATTCATGAAATTGGGATGGATTTTTGATCTCTTGAAGGTTGCTTAGGTGCCACAGAAAATAAAAGTCATTTAGTTGCTTTGAAATTCATCCAGCAAGTCTGAAAACCTCTGCTTCTAAAGGTCCTTTTTAAATCTCACCAACATCAAGCCTTAGGATAACCTCAAGCTGTTGGAAGAGTAGGTCAAGCTACATTACAGTCCTTTCTCCTTCCTGCCATGCAATGGTACTCTGCTTGTTCCACAGCTTTCTGCTGTCATGAGGGGCATGACATTCTAGCATTCCATTCTTTCATTCAGCCATTTTTTAGTAGCTGTGCTGAAAGCTTCCTGAAGCCTATTTGTGGTGTGTTGAACAAATGTGCTCCATTCTTTTCTAGTATGTGCATCTTACATGCTAGTCTGACTCACCAGAAGCAGACTTTTTGGGGGTCAAATAGGTTTTCCTTAAACAGTGAAATTTGCTATAACTTAGGGTGCAATTCTTTGTACTTGAATTCATGTGCTAGACCTAAAAAATACAGGCCATGAACATGATACTATAAATATAATTAAGAGACAATTTAACTTTTCCAGTCAGTAAATGCTAGTCCTCTGTTGCAGCTGACATGAGTAATTCTTACTGTATTGCTTACTGAACACATCCTATAGAACCAGGGAATTTGTCATACAGCCACTGACTGTTCAGCACCCAAACTGAGCTGGTGAGCGGCACTAATCTCATGAGGTACAGCATCTCAACTCTTCATTTGTCAGATTGCTCAGCAATAGACTGTTGTATGGCATGATTTGTTCCCTTCAGGCTTCTCCAGTTAATTGCTCTGTTATTTAAACAGTGAAAGTAGAGACCTGTTGTTGATCGACTTGGCTGTAGAAGGTATAAGTGCCCCGTACTTGTTGCCCTGGAACGACTGGCTTACCCAAGGGAGGATCTGTACAACAATCTTGTTAGTCATGCCTGATTGCTTTATCAAGGGCAAACTGCCATGTTCACAGTCCTGCTGCCCCACATTCAAAAACCCCCTATTGCCATGCAACCAGCACCTGAAATATCATATAGCATTTCCCTGAATAAGGACAGATACACCATGTTTAGTGAAACACTCACTGATAGTGGCATTTCACATCCAGCAATGTGCCTTTGTTCCATATACATTCTCTACAAACATTATGGCTGTTGCACACCACAATTCTTGCATCCAAAGTATTATGTGTGAGAAACTGAAGAATGGGGTAGCCTGTAGTGTGCAATATACTCTGGATAAAAGGATCAAATCAATTTTTTTTAAGTACATGGTTTATTTTCCTCTCTAAAACCAAGACTAATAGCAGTTTTATTTATGTTGTTAACTCTCTTCAAAAAAGTAATTTGAAGTAATTTTTGTATCCTTAGTATCCTGAGTTGCTGGAGACTCATTTGGATTGATTGATCTAGTTTTACTGTGCATTAATTAGTGTTGGCAGGTACTTCCTTAGAGGGTGCATATTCAAGGGAGTCTGAAAACAGGATTGGTTGTAGTTGGAGAAGTGTCTTCTGTCCATTACATCCTTCTTTTCACTGAGGTTCTCAGCAGCCTGATACATTTACAGCTCTACAGATCACCCAGTCAGCATTGTGTTATGCTGATCAAATCTAAATCATTGAAACTGCTAATCCATGATCTAAGCAATATGAATTCCATTTCTTTTAAGATCAGGAAAAAAAGTCCATGGTAATGTACCTTTTCAGTAACAGAGATGAAGCTGAGTTTTGAACACTTCTTTACCCTTCCTTCCAAAGCAGGGGACTGCTATTGCAATTTCACGTAGGTTCTTTTCTAGCTTTGGGTTTTGAAAATAATTAGGCATGTGGACAGTGTCATCTTCCTCCAATCTAAATGTCACAAAAAAGGTTTCATTTCACTTCTTACATCATGTAACTAATGATGGCATATACATGCTCCATACTGTTTGTGTCTTCCGTTTATTTGATCATTATTTGGCCTCATTATTTTTATTTTCCATAGTTAAAAGCTGATGCTATTGCTCTAAGCTGTAGGTAGGATCAGCATAGTTTTTGTACCAACTTCAACTTTTTTCTCCATCCACCTCCATATGAAACACATTTCCACTGAATAAAATTTTGCAACAGATACCTGAATTAGGACTGTTAATGTCTGTGAATTCTTTTTTAAATAAATCTGCAGAGCCTCTGTATGTGTGGAAACTTGACTGTGTTCATTTAGTTAATATCATTAACAAAATTATTAATAAACAGTATTGACTGGGTCTTAAGATTCAATTATCTTTTCATAAGGAAAGGAATGAGTAGAGACAATACATAAATACTTGTCACCAATTCCCTTATAATATATTTTAGTAAATGGGAAAAGGCTTGTGTTTTAAAAAGAAGTTGCTTATTTAAAATTGAAAAACAGCAAAACCCCCTAAATATCAAGATGAACATGAATAGTTTGGTACTGTTAATACCTCATTTTGTCTCACTGCAATGTCATCCAGTGAATGCCTGCATGCTATCTGAATTGCATTCCAGTAATGGGGAAAAAGAACACACAGTTCTGCAAGTTCAGAGAAACCTTCAGTTTAAGTTTTGTGGTTCCAAACAGAACTGGACAGTTAACTATTAAAGTATGGGAGCAAGTTTATTGTGCAGTTTTGTTGGGTGCTTTACTGGTGGAAATTCCTACAAAAATAGTAACAATATTGAATCCAGTTCTCTTACTAGAACTGGATAAAAATCCATTTTTGAGTATTCATTTAAATCTACTACATGCTATCTTGGAAAAGCTGAAGTCAAATTGGCTTCAAACCTTTTTTTACCTCACAGCATAAGCAGTTTAAAATCTGCATGTAATTTCATGTAGTCAGAGGTGCTCTGATTAGATCTGCTAAGAACTTTTGACTCAGGGCTGCCTCACAGTACTTCATTGTCTCTGCCTGCCTGGGCTTGACTCCATGTGCCAGAATCCCTTGTCTCTGCAATGGTTTATCTTTTTTATTCTGAAAGTCAGATGTGGTAAGGCAGTGCTGCTTCTCCCTGTGCCTTTCGAGCAGTTTCCTTCAGAAGTGTTGAATGTTGCCTCATTAATTTTGCACTCTTCACATCTTGGGTGGGTTCTGTGCACTGCTGAAAATGGAACAGTTCCACTGAGTGTGGTTCCTTTGGAGCACAGATGTCTCCTGTAATGTGAACGTCTAACTACAATATATAGCTCTGTTTCACAGTAGAGGAAACATTTTGAATTCATAAAATGTTACAAATACTTGAAAAGTGTATTTTCTGTGTAAAATCTCGGTATTTCGGAGATGTTGTTCAGTACAATAGGAAGTCTCTTAAACTTTGGTTATGTTACCGTTACTTTATTAATCCTCAGAGATTTGTAGATATTCTGTGATAAATGCGAAAGAGTTGCCCGAAGTCCTTGTATATTTTAGGTTTTCTTTTATAACCTGCATATAAATCTGTACTAGTCAGTATTCGGTACTTTGCTATTAGCAGAAATTCTTGAACTAGTGAGTGGGAAGTCGGTAAAGGACCGTGCTGTGGCGGAGGCAGGAGCGGTCTGAGCGCAGGCAGGGCAGCGCCGATGGCCCCGAGCTGCCCGGGAGGGACGGGGAAGGGGCGGGGGCGGCGGGGCCGTGCCGGGGCAGGGCTGGGCCGGGGT
>VZTT01039550.1:21437-46151 GCA_013400855.1 Buphagus erythrorhynchus | reverse complement strand
GGCCGCGGCCCGCCCGCCTCCGCAGCGCCGGAGGGGCCGGGGCTGCTGCTCCCCTGCCCGGGCATCCGCGGGCTGGCGGGGACCTGCCCGCTGCCCGCCCGTGGGAGGGAGAAACTCCCTTTGCTGTTCACATGAGCGCTACCATACGGGAAAAGACATAAGTGTGACTGCATTTAACTCTTACGTGGTAAAAACAATGGTCCTCTTGACCAAAACTCCGGTGTCTCGGTTGCCCTGTTCCCAGCTGCTGTTTGACACAGCTCTTAAGGCGCTGCTTCATTCCAGTTGAAAAAGGGACAACGAATTTAGGAGGCTAAATACCCAGAATGAAGGCATTGAAAGGGAAGGGGATGTGGTATAAACGCCCTGAATCGTACTACATTTTAAAATTTCAGCTGAAAGTGATGGTTGGAAAGTTTTCTGTTTTTTCAGGTAATTATTTTTAAAAGGCTCGCTGTTCAAATGGAGTTATTTAAGTCTGTAAAACGATTCTTTTTTAAGCTCTGCTACCCTTTTGATCTTTTTCTTTCTGGGCCATGTTCTAAACATTTGTTTGGATAATGATTCATTTGTGTTTGTAAATGCATTGTTTTCTCTTAGTTAAAAGGTAGTGGCCATATCAAGTTCTTCCTATGTGGTTCTGTGAACCTTAACCTCTGAGAGGCAAGTTGAAACACAGGGCTAACATTTCATTATGCCTACGTGTGGCTGTACAGCTTTCCTTGTTTTCTTCTTTGTAGATGACTATTTTAAGAAGTTGTAAAGACTACTACTACGACAGGCTTTGTTCGGAGTTTGCTGTGGCCTGACATAGTATTTCAAGCAGTAAATTGTAAAGGGAAAGTGGCAGTAGCAGTGAACACAGTTTAACCAGTCACAGTTGCATTAAGTAATTAAGAGGCAATGCATCCATATCCCAAACCTTGCCAGCTGCTTTCTGACCTTCTGCTCCTTTGTTTTCTTTTCATCCTGAGCTGCTGTTCCCCTTTTGTTCTGTTCCATCTCAGCTATACCTTTTATTCTCAAGTTCTCATAATTACCAGATTGTCTTCTATTTTAGTTTTCTTTCTTTCATGTTGAACTTTTGGCTCCACTGACTTGAGAAAGAACAGCTTTCACAGAGAAGTTTAATTTTGTATGAATGCTGTGCTCCTGTTTCTCCTGCTAGATGTATAATCTGACACCCTCAGAGGTTTTAGAGGAAGCACCACATATCATGGGCATATATTGCCAGCCTTGTGTCAAACTAGAGAAGTTTCTTATTTTCTTTTTCTCCCTAATGTTTCATTCCTTTTAATTTTTTAAAGTGGCTTATTACTAAAAATAGGTGGAGAATTATTGCTGGAGGCACTGAATTTAGAACCTTTTACTCTAGAAATTCACTTGGCTTTAAGAAAGTTATATGAAGTGAAAATAGTGAACAAAGATATTTCCTGGTGTAAAGGTGGCATAACAGAGTGAAGAATTCAGACCAGAGAGTCGTGCAACAGAATTTTGCTTAGAAACAAGATAGATCAGTGAACAGCCAAGAAATGTGAATTTATTAGAATTTATTTAAAATGGTGTTATCTATTCATTAAAACTGCTTTTGGACAGATAATCTAGTGTAAAGAATAATGCCAGAAGCTACATCTCTGCAAACTGAAAGATGCTGAGGTACTCAAATGCCATTTGTAGGTGTTACCTGCTAGGAAAGTTTCAGTGACCCAGCTCTGCTGAAGCCTGTGATACCCGACTGCCTTTGGAAACAGGTCCTATCAGACATCTCAGCCTGTAGTGGCTGAGCTGGAAAACAGTGGGGGGGAGTGGAGGGGAAGAGCTCTGTGTAGAGAGCATTCATATGCCTTTTGCAGAGGTGAATACATTTAATCTGATATGTGAGTTTACCACAGGGTAGGCAAGAATATGGATTCTTGGATAAATTCCTGCCTAAGTGTTTAAGTACAATTCTGAATGAGCTATGCTTGTAATCTGTCACTTCTTTTGATTCCACATGGTTACAGCACCTCTTTTCCTCTTTGGATCGCATCTCCCAGGACCAGCTGAGTTTAGCTTCTGCTGGAGGATCCTTTCCAGATTCTGTGATTGACTGCCAACAGTGAGAGAGAGAAGTTTATATAAAACACAGTATCTGTTGGACAGACACTGACAGAAACTTCTGTGTAGACCTGGATCATGAGTAGGGTAGAATGGGGACAGGACAAGGTTGGTATAGCTTCAAAGGGGATGTTTGCTAGATGTCTATGAAGGAGTGAGACATAATTGCATCTTTCTGAGGCTTTTCCTGTACTCATCCTTTTTTGTAGCTATGTTATTCTTCACCCATCTTCCTAGGTGAATATATATTTTTTACCCCTTTTGAGCTGAAGGGTAGGCAGAAGCCTCCCTTTCTGCCTACCTCTCTGACCACATCCAGCATTTCTTCTTTTCTCTGTCCAATGTGACTGTTCTTTCCACAGGGAGGAGGAGTGAATATGGCTTCTAGCAATAGATAGCCTGTGTCATTGTCACCAAAACTGTGGGAAAAAAAAACCTCTCCAACATTTTTTTATGTTAGAGAATTAATGCATTACTTTATTCTGGCCAGGATGTGCAGTATAAATCATTTCATCCACACAAGCCCAGGTTGTGCAGTGAAAATCACTCCATCACACATAATTCCTTACCAGAACTTTTCACACATACAGGCAAAACCCAAAGAAATTCCTGTTCATTGGTCTTAAATTACAAAATTCTTAGTATTCGATCTCCTATTGGTTATTGATCCTTTCACTTTTTATGCTAATTTGGTCCTCATTCTTCAGGTCTTTTATCGGTCTTTTCCCAGACCAGGTGTCTCTGGCCATGCCAGGGGGTGATGTTCGGGGTAATGGTCGTTAATGTTCACTTATCTCCTGTGTATCTTCTGGCTACTCCCAATCTGTGGATGTTAAAATTTTAAATTTTAAACCCCAGTGAAGAGTCTTGTAAAGAGAAACTTCAATTCCCCTCCCCCTGGGCAAAGGAGAACAAACCCCTGACTAAAGTTACATAAAAAAAATGTAAAAGTTGTGTTATTTCCAGCATCATTATTAGGAGTGTTGTTCGAGGTAGATCACATTCTTCTTGACTTTTAACTTGATTACTTCAACAGGCTTTCAACAAGGAAAGCACAGAGCTAAAAAAAATATAGATAGATAGATGCAGCTCTTAACTAACAACACAACCCACACACAGTTACGTGTATGTTTCTATTTGCATAAATAATAGAAATACCTCCTATTTTTTCTATGGAGGTTGAAGTAGGAAAAGTAGTTGGAAAAAGTATTTATGTGTAGCTTTGGCCTTTTAGGATTACTATGCCACTATGACTATAGGGAATGTAGCAGGGAATGTAATGTTCCTTTTAAGGGTGAAAGTGCTGGGTGCAGCCTGTATGATAAATAAATGAGCACTGACTGAAGGACAATGTGGGTCTGTTAAAGCATTTGGTGGTGGTGTGCTCCTGTGAGAGCACATGGTAGGGCTTTAAAGTATTCAGAGTAGCTAATCAGGCACAGAGGACGTGGATATTAAAGTCCAGCTGTAGCAGGGCTATTTCTTGATCAGATAAGAAGGGAATAGTAACCCATAGAAGCTGTATGGACTTGGTTTGTCTACTTGCAATTTGCCTTTTGATTATTTTGTTTGCTTTGAAAGGTGAAATGTGGTGGGGCTGGTGAGCTAAACTTCATGCTCAGTGGCTGTGTCAGAGCCCTTGGAGGTTGGGGTTTTTTTCACAGTGGGAGGAATTTTGCATCACAAGGGTAATTCAGGAAAAGAGAGGCCTTTCTGGCAGCAGTAAGGGCAGAAATGCAGCTCCCTCTTTCTCTTCCAGTGACAAGAGTCCAGGTGCTGAGCTTGTGTGTGGGCTGTTGTTGCACAGGCCTTGCCTCCTCATGCTAAATAGTCAAGCATACGGTGAGGCTGAGACACATTAAATTTTTATAGAAGTATTTGATTTAAACCTGTTCAATTTAAACTTTTATGAAAGCCTACTGACAAATAAGCCGCTGCTGAAATTTGTGTTTCTGAACAAAACTGTCCTTTTAACAATAAAAAATCTGAAGTGTGTTTTAGAGAAAAGAGTCAGCTTGTGAAACCTCATCATCAAAATGTTGGAAGTTTTATTGTTATGCTTATCTGTCGAAACAAATTGCTCACAATCACGCCTACAGATTGAATACTTTAAATGAGCAAACTTAACACTCCTTACAAAACACCTCCTCCCAACCCTATGGCAAGAATTGTTTGCTTGCTGTTTCCCTAAGCAGTGCTTAAATGTCACACCCATATTGCATGTGATGCTTGCTATGTCTTTTTCAAACATTTTAATTGAAAGTATTTGAAATATTATTTTAGTATGGCAATAATTGGATGGAAGAATTTACACTGTAACACTTGTGTACAAAAAATCCCCAACAAACCCCAATCAAATCCCAAAACAAACAGCAAAACACTGAGTGCTTATTTTATAAGACTTTGAATGTATTGACCAGCTGAATACCTGACAGTACCAAAAGCACACTAGAACTTGGAGGAGCTGGTTACTCTTCCTGTTGCTGAAGCTGGTCAAGGCTCCCACATTTTCCTTGGGGAAGATAAAGTGAGTGATACAGAAAATGCGTTGGTGATTTCTTGATATGATGACATCCACATATATAGGGAAATATGTCAGTGGGTGTTACATCTTGCTCAGAATTAAAATTCCCGGTTCCCTACCTCTTAAACAGAAAGTGATTATGATCTCTGTAAAGTTAGCTGAGATTTTTAATACATTTTCAATAGCTTCTGGGTATGTAATCTATCAATCAAATTATTACTGAGTTTTTCTCGAGGTGTCAGCTCAATATGGAAGATGAGAGTATAATTAATGTATAGAACATGCAATATGGTACTGCATATATACTTTATATAACACATCATGTGACCCTCTTTTTGTTAGCTAATACCATTTCTTTATATAACACACAGTATAGCCCTGGTTGGCTAATGTGGTCTCTTCCAATTGAAAATATGGATGCAGGGAATAATCTGTTAGTAATCTTATTGGACAAATCTATTTTATAAACTTGTGCATAAGCCCCTAGTGTCCAGTGACATGCAATTTCCTTGTTCTAAGTGCTGCAGAAGATAACTCTTGGTGAAGGAGGTATCCTAGATACTTTGTGACTGATGTAACAGTTCTGATTTATTATATCTTGCTAAAGTTGGCATGAAATATTCACAGCACTGAAACGCTGAGTTAAAGCCCATGCCAAATGCCGAAGTTTTAGGGTAAGGACAGAAAAGACTTAACAATGAGAATTGCACATTGAATTTTTTTCGTGCTTCATTTTTAAATAAGAAAATTACTATTAAAATATGCAAAAGTTTGAGTGAGTGGAAACTGTCGTTTAAGTATTCAAGTATATAATCCGTCATTAGGTACCAATATTAAACTTATGTAAAATCTATGAAAAAATACCATTTTTGAATCAATAGGTCTCAGTTGTGTACAAATAAAGCTATGCTGTAACTGATAGATGTGTAGTGATATATCTTTCTAGGTAGATACATCTTTAGTACATTACTCTTTGCATATATCTCTTCTGAGAAAAAGCAGTTGTTCACTAAAGAGGATGAAGAATGATTTAAGTTTTATTTTTGACTGGCTGATGCTCTCTCAGACTTGTGGTTAGCACAAAACTGACTCACAAAAAATTCTGCAGACTTATAGGCTGTAGTAGGAATGCCATCCAGATGAAGATCTATAAAGAGAAACTCTGGATCAAGTTTCTAAATATCACATTTCTGCTCTGTTGCCAATTTTATCTATTCAAAGGTGTGACAGTATTTACTAGATTGTCTGTTTGACAAGGTCAGATGAAGGATGCTAATGTCTAAAATGTAAAGACAGTGTTTGTTATTCATTGCAGGAACAATGAACAGAGAACTGACTTGCCTTTTCCAGTTTTAAACTGGCAAAATTTTGCAGCTTGAGAGAGCTGAAAATGTGTATGTGGACTTGGTATCATCTGTTTTAATTTTTTGGTTTAAAAAAAGAGCTTACCATTAGAGATTATTATTTAATTTTTTTCGATTTTATACTTAAAACCAGATTAATTTCTCTAGGTGTTTTTATATCTATTGTTTAACTGAAAACCTTTGCATTACCTGAGCAAATAAAACTAATGTGTGTTAAGGGTGTGCTGTTACGACTTTCATTGTTAAATAAGGTGTTAGATTGCAGTGGATGTTTGATGGATTAGATGAGATAAGCAAGTAGCCATTCAAGTAAGGCTGTTTGGTGGGGGGGGTTGTTTGTTTTGTTTTTAAAAACAACAACTAAACAAGATCTCCATCAAGAAATACAATCTCTCTATTAAGTTTCAGTCTTTTAAGATCAAAACCCCCATAGTTACAGAATCTAAGTTCTAGAAAACTCCAGAAAGTTGAATGCCCTCTGTGAAATACATCAGTAAAAGTACCCGCTCTTCATTTGACCTGGAATCAATTCAAACAGGTTGGTGCCAGTGATGCCAGAAGGAAAGAAAAGGCATGTGCAGTGTGTTCTGGTGTGGAAGACCTGTGTCTTTGCCTCAGTGAAGCAGATTTTAGGGATTCTCCAAGTTTCTCTTGGAGCACAGAGTTTCTCTGGGGTGGCTGCTCCCTGTGCTGTGCGGTGCTGCCCAGGAGGAATGTTCCCTGTGTGCTTCCCTGGGCCCTCACTCCTCTCCTGCTGCAGCCTGGGAAGGCTTGGGCACGTGTCAGTACTGTAACTGTGATGGGGCATGTTGGGCCTGGCCAAATTCCTTCATGCAGCTCCATGATGGGCAAAAACATCTCTTTTCCCAAGCAGTACAGATGGATTACTCTCACCCTGCCTATGCCCAGGACAGGAAACATCCCTGCTGAAGAACTGGCATAAGTGTAGGGAGAAAAAGCACTGCGTGACATCCAGTGCTGAAGGGAAATCTCTCAGAAAATTGATTTATAAAGAAGCAATTTGACCTTTATATTAAGGCTTGTCTTTACTGGAACAGTGATGACCCCAACTCATGCTAGGGAAGGGTAGGAACTAAGCAAGCCTCATTGTGCTCTGAGCTAATGAGGGAACATATGGAGCAATAAAAAGCATTTCATGCTCTCTCATGACTCTTAAAAGTTTTGATAAGATCTTTTTTTCCTCCCATTAAATTGCTTTCAACCAATCAAGTTTTAAAGTAGTTCCTAGTGATCTTTGAATTGGGTGGAATTCAAGGTGGGTGAATGATGAAGCAAAAGATGGTGATGGCTGTTCAGCTTGCTTTCTCTGACCTCTGGTGCAAGCTGTACCAGCTCAAGATGCCTCTCAGGGCTGGTGTGCTGAGACAGGCTTTGAGAGGCTGCTCACACAGGTAGGTCTCTTTCCTATGTTCCCTGTCAGCTCTTACCTGCAGTTTGAGCTACTGATGCTTTCTGCTGTGTGTGGAAGGAGATTATCCCTTCTCCTGGTACAGCTAGAGAAGAAGGGTGATCATTTTAGCTCTGGACCTGTCGCAGGGACCTGACCTGTGCTCTCATTTTAGCTTCCTATCAAGCTCATCAAACCTAATACACTGTTAATGTGTTTGCTTTCCTTCTGCACAGATCATGTTTTGCACTTTGAACACTCACAAAGTGGATATGGACAAGCTCTTAGGTGCACAAATTGGCCTTGAAGATTTCATATTTGCCCATGTGAAAGGACAACGAAAAGAAGTGGAAGTTCTTAAAACTGATGATATGCTGGGGCTTACCATTACAGACAATGGAACTGGCTGTGCCTTTATAAAGGTAAACTTAATTACCAGTGCAATACTTTGTTCTATAGAAGCTCCTGTTACTATAATAGGTTAATTATTGGTTTAATGATCCTTTAGAACTATAAAATCTTTTATTATCATATATATGGTAAGTAAAGATAAAAGTTGCTTTTCTTTAGGTACATAATTCAAAATGAGTTCAACTAATCTGTACTGCATGTCATTCAAAATCAGTTCATTTGTTCATTGCTTCTGTAATGTGTATCAGCTTTACAATGAGACCATTGTATCTCCTGAGCTACCCTGAGGTGGTAGGTGTTAGATACTGCTTGCATCTGCCCCCTCCTGTTTTAAACTGATTTTCTGATGTCATTTATTAGATGCTTATAGAACTTCTGTCACTCATGTGATAATGAGATCATGTTCTTTCAGTCTTTGGTGTTCCCAGGGCAGAAGCCTTTGTGCTGCACAAGAGTAGTGGCAAGTATAGTGGTATTTCAGCTTTCCAGTATTGTTGCCTTAGTTAGGGTGAATTACAAGCATAGGGATTAACACAATTTACCACAATGAACTTGAGTAGCAAGTATGGGCAGTAACATATACAATATGTTAATCATAATTGCTTTCCTTCTCCCCTTCTATATGACCTAGAGGCAGTATGTTTTGAGACAAGTAGAGGCTGAGGAAATGATGTTACCCTTCTTGCTAGACTAGGTATTAGAAACTTTAATCACATTTTCTGCCTTTTTGAGATTCTTTGCTTTAATATACTCCAATTACCCATTATTAGTGAGGCATTAGCAATCATCTTTGATTACTGCTGCCCCAATCACTGTTCTCATTGTAAACAGAGCTTCTTGTGTGGAGAGGTTGTATTTTCTGTTCATTCCTTAGCTAGTATGGCTATAAAACAAGACATGGTTTAGAAATCGATTTGCTTGTCTTTGTTGTGGAAAAATGTGACTGAGGTCATGTTTGTGAAAGTCAAGATGCAGTGAAGGTTTCACTAAGCATTTTGGCAAAATCATAGCCTAACTTTTGCATTTAAAGAACTGTGAATTTCTAGTGATGGCATCTATACAGCCCATATCATTCAGTCATGCTGCTGCTTATGTGGCATTTTAAAAGAAGGCACTGAAAGCAGTGCTCAGTGAGCAGCGTTCATGTGTGCAGCACTGGGCAGTGACACTCCCTTTGTGCTTGGTTGGTTACAGGCAGAGAGAGCAGCCCTCACACAGACTTCTGCACAATTGGAGCACACTGGAAAACCCTCACAACATTAGCCAGACCAGCTCTAATTTCCAGTAAATTGTGTAAAACTCCTCTGAGCAAATACATATTTTTCCTTGTATTGGTCTAATAATAAGCATTGTAATGAAAATGGTGTGGTCTTCAAGAGAATGCATAAAATTTTAAGGATTTTCTAGGAGCTTACTTTGTTGTTATTGCAGATTTAGCTAATGGATCTTTTAAACCAGCACAGAAAACACATATACAAAATTAAAGCTGCCTCTTTTTTTTAATTTGTTATCTAGGTAAATGACTAAGCAGAGACTGTCTCTAAAGTCTTATAGATTTGTTTTTGCTTCTATACATATATTTTCCTTGAAAATTTGTAACTATGTCCCATTCTTAATTAAAAATTAATACTAAATTTACTGATTGGTGGGTTATTGAAGGTTGCTATGGATTGTAGTTATTTTACTGCATTTTGAATAGCAGGGAAGTTTCTAGGTTTGATGTGGTAACCTGACCAATTTTAAACCTGACACTGAACTGCAGGGTTTTTTTCTGTGAAATTTAATCTTGTTTTGCCTTACCAAGGACAAAACCTGGTGTCATTCTGCATTCACAGATTTGTTTTTGGGGTACATGGGCAGGTGGGAAAAAATATGGAGTCAAATTAGCATTCAAAGAACAGCAGTAGAACTTGAAGTGTGACTGAGTGGTGTACAAGGAGACATTATCAAACGTAGGCATTGCATAGGAAATACACATCCTCATAGCTTCTCAATGGACTGTAGAGCACTTGAAATACAGGCAATTGCATCTTAATTACTGTGACAATGTAGCTCGACTGTCTCAGTCAGTTAACTTGGAGTGATGATAAAAACTGACACAAATAACAGCCAATGAATATTATTTTAACAGTTTTAGTGTTGAGATCCAAGTGCAGAAGAAATCTAAATGAGTATTCAACATGTAGACTAGACATTAATTGAAGCTGGGTGGGACAGGTTTCGAGTCCTGGTGACAGAAGCACATTTAGCACAAATGGTTTCTGTGTTTGACACCCATGTCCATATTCACCACGAGGCTTCTATTTGGTGCTAGGAAGAGTTAAACTCAGCCTGAAGCTTAAAATCATCGACTATAGGACAGTGAGAGCTCTCACACTTCCCACGGAGTCTCAGATGGAGGCTCATGTGTGGGCTCAGACATGCGCAGGGGCTGGAGCAGCTCCTGGGAGGATTGCACAGCCAGGCTGGCCACAGTGGGAGGTGGCAATGTGTTTATCTGCCTTGTCTCACTGTTATCTCACACAAAGTTAGCCTGAACCACGTCAGTCTTTGTTGAAAAGATTGTATTCAGGAACATATTAGAATGAAATTTGTATCTGCAAAATATAAAATATTTTACTATGTCATAGCTTTTCTATTCAATATCCATATAATAATGGCTTATGGTGGTGTATGCACACCATGAACAGATATGACAGTATGCAACAACAATAAACAGAATCACTGAAATTGAAAGTATGATAAATCATAGAGACATTTTAAAGGTTTTTCCCCATACTTTTTAAATTGCACTTCATGGAAGCTGTAACTTCTGTTATGGCCTTTAGACTATTTGTGTTATCTATGAGATGGCAGTTAAAAGATTTTCTTATTATATATTATTTCAGAGGATATCCTTTAATATACAGCTGTATAACTTGATGAGGAAAATAGTAGTTTCACCACTGGGGATGGGTCTTATTAAGATTAGCCCTTTACAGTACATAATTTTTTACTAAGTCTCTGGACCATACTTGAGAAGAGAAAAATTCTGTTCCTATGCTTGTCAAGCTATTAAATAGAAAAACCCCAAAAACTTGAATAGACATTCACATTACTGAGATGTCTGTGATCTGTTTTAAAGCACAAAAATATTATATTATTCAGAACCCTTTCTTTCTAAAGTGTGGTTGCATTCTTTTTTCCCTGTCTGATTGTATATTCAAAGCTTATTAAAATACTTTGTTTGAAAAATAATGTTTTTCAAAATGTTTTATGATAATCTTATAGACAAAACATTGCTGAAATAATAAGCTCAGTGGTATTGATATTGTTAACTGACATTCTTGAAACTTGGTGGTGAAACTCTTAAAAATGATCACCTTTTAAATAAATATTTCTAATTGTGGTGGTGGTTTTTTTTTAAACAATAGCGAATCAAAGAAGGCAGCCTTATGGACCAAACCAAAACCGTCTGTGTGGGCGATCACATAGAGACCATAAATGGAAAAAATGTGTCACAGTGCCGGCATTATGAAGTTGCCAAAATGCTGAAAGATCTGGAGAAAGGTCAGAAGTTTAAGCTGGAGTTGGTAGAGCCTTTGAAAGCATTTGGTGAGTGACCTGACTGTCCACCTTGCTCAGTAAAACACCTTGATGGTAAAATCCCAACACTGCATTACATTATGAGTTTATTTTCAGAATGCAGCCAGGTGCCCACCTGTGGTAACATAATGACTACAGGAAAGTACAATTAGTTTTTTTCTTTGAAGTGGAAGATTTCTGAATGGATTTTCTTCCATCTTGCTTTCTTCAGCAGTCATCCTGGTGTGGGTTACCTCAGCCTGAGCCTTAGCCAGTCTCTTTAGCCACTACATGATGTTGCACAATAAGAACAGGAATTGTTTCATACATACAGTTTTAAAGCATGGATCACTTCACTGATGTCCTGATCCTCAAAACTCCTTTTTTCCTCTATTGATACATAATCCCTCTTGTTCTGTATGTCAGTTTTTTCTATTTTTTTACTGGGGTCTGTGCTCTCTAATGCAGAAGTCTGCAGCACTGTCTGGGATTCCCCAGAACACCTCCTTTGCTGCCTGCCTGCCTGTTGTCCCTCTCCCCAGCCTTTTTGTGGCTCTGCAGTCATGCAGCAGGTATACTCAGAGTTGGAAGAAAGCAGAATTGCAAAGCTCTGTCTCTGCTTGCCACCTGCATGCTATGAGCAAGTGCTGCTTAAATAGGAGGAATGCATACTTACTGCTAATTCTTGTATATATTAATTCTATCAATGTAGCAAACAAACAAACAAGAGAGGTTTTGCTTGGGCAGTCAAAATAGAGACTGAGCTACAATTTTTTTTATCTCAATTTTTTTGATCCACTCCCCAAACCATGTAGCATTTTCCTGTAATAAAAACTTAAAAATAGTGCTAAATCATAAATTTGTATGAGGCCTTCTGCACACCTGCAATAACAGTCAATTCAATATCACTGTCTTCACTACAGCAGCAAAAATTTTAAATGTTTATTTTTCAAATTTTTTTTAATGTGTTGGTAGTTTCCAGCTGCTGTTATGCACCAGTCTTGACACTTGGTGTCAGAATAGCAGCAGAAATTGAAAATGAGAGAAATGCCAAGACTTCTTTTTGCTTTTGCTGCTTCTGTGACGAATGAGAGTTATGAGTTGATCTCTAGTGTGTTTGTATATAAGTTGGTACTGCTGTTAAGTGAATGTGTGTGTTATACATTATGCTAAAGAATTGCATATGTTGTCTATCACAATTAGTAATGCAGCAATTCCTTTTTTAATGTGGGCCTATAATTTGTGTTCAATGCTAGAAGTATTACACAGTCTGTTTGTAAAGAGCAGGGTAAATCAGCGTTTGATTGATGACTTCAGCCATAATTTAATAGTATTTACTTTAGTCAGGTGACTAAGAAACCTTTTAGTCTGCCTGTGATGTAGAGGAGGAAATGCACTAATTTCACAGCAATACCTTTTTTCTGACATTGATTTAAGAGGCAACCAGAGCTTTGTGGACAGATTTTTTGGAAGATGCACGATATTTTTTACTCTACAGAAATTAACTTGCAAGTTGCAGTGCTCAGTAGGTTAAAACATGCTGCAGTTAGGCTTCAGGCACAAAGATAATGCTTAAGCTGCAGCTTAAGCACTAATAATAGCCCCAGAGGAGGTGACAGACAAGATCCAGGTCCTGCTGGACAAGTAGGTGCTGAATTCCTGTTAATTTCAACAGAATTTGGTGAGGGTACAGAAATAAGAGACAAGCCTCTGTGTGAAATTATTTTTATTTTTCTTCCTCTGAGCAGAATGTGAAATAAGTGTAATTTACTGGTTGGACATCCTTCTACCATGTACACACAGGCTGTCTCAGCTACTCTAGACAAGACTTGTAGCACAGAATTAAAGATTTGTACCAGTCACAAGCTGGCCCTCTGTGAATTGTGAAAATTGAATAGAAACAAAGTAAAAGAAGCATAACACAAACTCTGCATTTTAATTATGTGAACATAAGTAGTTTCTGTGATAGCCAGAGTGTTTTGGTCTGAAGTACTGCAAATAAAGGTTATGTCAAATCATGAGTTTTAAGGTGATAATGGTGACATAATTTGAAAAATATTTTTTTTATCAGGAATGACTTTTTGAAACAAGTCTAGCAGAAATGATGACAATCTTAAGGATTTTTAAACTATCCTTGAAGCAGTAAAAGGATTAAGAAAAAGCGTTGATCCTAAATATATATATAAGGGACTGTGGCATACGTGTTTGTATCATAAAAGCTAATAAAATTTACTTTTCAAGGCCTGTTCAGCATAATAATCAGGATTTTTGGCTGGTTATGTAAGAATGATGAGTTGAAATATATCTGAGCAAAATTAATATAATATGTTAAAGTATTGCCTTCAAGAAGAGCTTAATAGAAAGGCCTGATATTAAGAGGAGGAATAATCTGTTAGATAAAACAGGACAATTAAAAGCAGTTCTGCAAAATTGTCTCCTCTCATCTGGTACTTTCCAGATTCACTATGTAACTCCCATATCACTAAGTAAATTAAAGCCTTGCCATTCTTGAATGTAAAATTGCATCCTGGAACAAGAAACCCAAACCTTAAATGATTCCATGCTCCAGTTACTAACTGGGGTGCCCTTACCCAGGATTAAACAAGAAAGGCTGAATTCAGGTAAAGGAAACTTTGTGTAAACCAGATACTCTTCCTAGAGATTTATCAGCTGTGAAATAATTTTGGTGAAACGAGTGGAAAACCTCCTGCAGATCTGCTTATGGCCACTTCACCTCTGTGAGTGCTGATAAGCAAATTGTTAGCTCAGCTCAATGTGGCTCATCATCACCTGCTTAGCAGGAGTGTTTGCACCATTGCATCAGTGAAAGATAGAAATGTTGCAATGCTAAACCTGCTATGTGTTCTGTCTGTAAAGACCAGAATAAATCTGCAGTTGGCTGGTGACTTCGGCTGCTGTCTAATATAAAGGTATAAATACTCTTCTGTAAAATAGGGAAATAAAATTATACAAGGTGCATATATGAAATGAATGCCATAGGCCTGCTTAGATATATTGGTCAATAGAAGTCCTAGCCTCTGTGCAGTTGAGAAGATAATAGAATTTAAAGAAAAGGAAATGTCGGCAAATCTAATCTTAGAGTAGTTAATTTATAATTAGATTTTTACATAGTTTAGATCTCGATTAGAATAACATGTGAAGATGTTGTAATAACTGAAAGAGATACCTCATATTCTGTTGTACTGTATACATAATTTTGTTTGGTATTTTATTTTTGTTGGATTCTTTTTTTTTGACTTTAGAAAAGCTGGAACCAAGGTCCAAAGGCAGAACTGTGTCAGAGGCTAAAATCTCCAAAGGGAGAGAAACACTTCGGCTGAGAACCAAAGGCCCTGCTACTGTGGAGGAAATGGTATGGTGTGGTATATGCCCTTCAGTAATTTAATCACTGAGCTTCTGATTTATTCTTCCCCAAGACTGATAAGTGGGAAGGAAAAATGTGGATGTTACAGAGCTTGTGGGACTAAAGAGAACAAGTTGATGACTAGCAGGGATAGGATGGGGCTGAAGAACCTGGAAGCAGAGAACCTATATTTAGATGTTATGGATTACATGGATGAATTTAAGGTAGATTAGACCAAAGAGGGCAGGGGGGAAAAGAGAGGTGGGATGGTTGTGAAGAATTTGTTCCATTTCTGACACCGAAGTGTACAGGGTTGGTGTAAGGGTTGTTCTTAGGGGAGGCTGATTAGCTTTACTGACATGAATTTGTGCAAAACCAGGATTAGAGTTTGGTGAATAAATGTTACTTATTCTGGGTTCTTCTGATGAGGATTTGATGGAGATCTGTATTGTCAGGAGATATAAGGCCCCTGTGCAGTTTGAATGTGTAAGCTGTGTGGCTTGATATTAGGAGGAAAGCTCATGTTTGTGAGAGGAGGGAAGGAGAGTGGAATAGTGTGTTTTATCTGTATATTTTGTAAGTCTAGGTGGCCAAGATGGGAGTAAGGATAATCACTGGCACATTGCTGGTTATTTTGAAATCTGCATGGGTATAATCATACTTTTGCTCTTTTCTCCCTTTATTCCAACAAAGCCAACTGAAGTTGAAGAAAAAGCAATTAAAAAAGTGGATGAGCTTCTTGAAACATACATGGGCATAAGAGATATTGAATTAGGTGAGTTTTTAGCATATACATTACTACAAGGTTAAATAATTTCTCATTTCCTATAGTCTAAAATTTATTGAGTACTTTAGTCTCTGGATGTAAGTGAAGTAAAATTTGTCCAGCCTGCAGTCTCAATAACTTGCCTGTATTTCTACAAATGAGTTTGTGTGATAAAAGAGTCTCCCTCCCACTTCAATCCTTATGATGTAATTGCTCAATCAATCTACTCTTTCTGCACATTATCTATATGCTGTTGCATGAATTTTTTAGTTGCTTGCTATAACTGTCACCACTGTGTTCTTTCTGGCATCTATTTTCTAGTGGATCTTGTGTGTGCCATAGTTAAGGATTCTTAAGGATAAGTATGTTTATTTGTTTTTTTGCCTCTTGGCATAGACACATCAAAGTTGATTGCTAAGGTTTGAACCTGAGATCTTCATCAGTGAACAAGCAACTATTTAGCAAGGGAACTGACAGAATAATTACACAAATTTATCAAAATCTCTAAAACCTGTGGTCTGACGAACATGTGAAAACTTGCAGAATATTTAATAGTTATAAAAATCATTGATTTATAATGAAAGAAACTACTTAACCCCAGCGTCATAAGTTCCTTAAAGATGCACCAAACTTGTCCTTGCAGCTGTTGCTTTTCTTTGGTATTCTGACAACAACTAAATAGGAATTTTTATTTGTGTGGAAAGAAGCTGTAGCCTCCTGTGGCTGGTGTAGTCCTCCTAGGATCTTGTGGAACTGCTGGAACTGAGACAAAGAGGAAGGTATTTATTATTATGGTAATATCTTAAAAGAATCAGCCAGAAAAAGGAAAGAAAAAGCTAAATGGAAAGTGATCTTGAAAAGAAAGCTTTCATGAGAGAGAAGTGGAAAAGGCAAAGCAGAAGAGAAAATAGGTCTGGCATGAAGCTCCAGAGGGCGAAGCATCTGAGCTGGAGGGGCCCTGAGAGGAATGAGAACAAAAGGTGGTTATCTGAATAGCCAAAAGGTCTTTTTTGGCTGCTCCTACCAGCAAGCATCTGTTTGGCAGATTCTACTAGTTTTCTCACAGGAGAAAACGTAAGTAAAACAGTATTTGTCTTTCAGTCTAAGGTAGAAGTGGTCTTCCTGGCATAGAAGAGAGGGCAGAGCTGCCCAAAACTTGAGTTCTGTTTTGTAGGTTCTATCTGAATTTTCCTATTCCCAGGAAACTAGAAGTTCTCAAAATTTCTATTTCCAGCAACTCTAATGTGTGATGTTGCTGCCATGTAATACACTCCTGGGAGGCCTGTGTGGTGCTGAGCCATGTTTAGGCTAGAGAGAATTCCATGTTCCATCTCACTCCTGCAACCTCTGTGCCTCAGTCCCTCTCTGGCTCAGGCATCAAAGCTCTGAGTCTCCTGCCAGCTGTCCCTCTGGGAGCTGTTTTTGTCCTGCAGCTGTTGCAGTCCTGGCTCAGGCTGGGCTTCTGGAAGCTCCTGTCCTTGCAAGTTACTTCCAAGGTCCTCAGGCTCCTTGCCCTACAGGAATGAGCAGCTATAGGTGCTCTGCTTTTGGTGTCCATGGGAACAGTCCTGTGGGAACTGGTGTTCCCTATATTTTTGGCTCTCAGTACTGTAAACAGGATGGCTCTTGCACAGTAGACTGAGAAGTTCAGCTTTCAACACATACGGTTGAGTTAATAGCCAAGCACCTGGTAGAGTTTTCCCATGAATTCCTTGAAATTTTTTTTCGCTTAAAAAGATCTAATGCCCTTCATCTTTCAGTATATAGTTTGAAAACTTAAAAAAAAAACCTTAAAAGAATATTCAAAGAAGGAGGAGGTTTTGTTCATAGAGAGGCTCTTTTCTTCCCAGCTGTGTGGTTGTTTTGTCCCTCACCTCTTCTTTTCCTCCCCAAAAGGTAGTGAAACCAAGAGAAGCTGTCAGAAATCAAAGACTATAGGGTTCATGTAGCTTTAGGTTGCACCTTTGAAGCCATATCCTGAAGTTCAAATCTGAGTCACCAGCCAACAGTGATGACTCAACCCCCACAACTTTACCATTTTAAAACAATTAAACATCTCTAGGATTCTTTAGGAAAGGAGAGCTAATCACCTGTCACAAATCTGTTCAATTAACACATGTCAGTTTTTCACATACTGGATGTGATCAGTCACCCATGAAAATGAAATATGAGGAAAAGATTCATTCAGAGAATGCCAATCACCACTTAGCTCGAAATTTTACTCATTACTCAAGCCAGATTAGTTGAAAATGCAAGTCATCACAATGTGCAGCTGACAAGTGATTAAGATCTCAATCATTGCTCACTTCCATGCACTTCTGTTTGTCAGAATCTTTGGATGTCAGTTAATGTTATTCTTTCATCTCCATTAAAATGACACTTCCATGGTGTGATTGAATTCTGAAACAGTGCCCCAGTTTTAAGTCATAAGTTAAGAAGAAAGGAAAGAAAAACTAATGTTAAATTGCAGACAGAATTAAAGGTGAGATAAAGCCCTTAATTTTTGCATGGTTAAGTATCTTGACAGTTTCAAGAATGGCTGACTAAATCTACACACAAATCCCTAGGCTGGACCAAAATACTTGGAAATTGTTGGAGAAAATCACTTTTTTCTGGCACAGTTTTAAATTTTTTATTTTCAGAGATCTAAATGCTGTTGAGATTTACATACTTGCTTTTGGATGCATTTTTACCTTTTTACTTCCTTACTCCTTTGTACTGAAAACTGGACTTAATCCAGAGAAGGGACGCTTGGCTGTGGAAATGTATTCCTCAGCCATTTTATGGGCACATTAGAAATTGGGCCAGGGCTTTACTTCAGCATTCTTTAAAACATAAATACACCCAGTCATTCCTTGAATACTTCCAGCTATGGTGGCTCCACCACTTCCCTGTGTAAGCCCTGTGCTTAACCACCCTTTCAGTGAAGAAATTTTTCCTGATGTCCAACCTGGACATCCCCTGGTGCAGTCATGGGCTGCCAGCTTCTCTGGGAGAAAGGTGTGAAGAACAGCATCAAAGGCTTTCCTGAAGTCCAGGGGGACACATCCACAGCCTTTCCCTCATCCTGTGGGTGGGTCACCTGGTCAAAAAAGGAGATCAGGTTGGTCAGGCAGGACCTGCCTTTCCTAAAGCCATGCTGGCTGGTCCTGATCCCCTGTTTGTCCTGTACATGCTGTGTGGTCACACACAAGATAGTCTGTTGTAACTTTCCACCACTGAGATCAGGCTAAAATATCCTTGCATATTCTGTCTTTGTTTAAAAAATTTTAAATCTACTTCTCCATTTTTTACTTCATTTTTCAAACTTATCTAGTCAAAATAACAGGTTTGAACCTTTTTTGTTAATCAAGCTTTTTCTCTTGGCTCACAAATCCAACCCATCAATGTTCAATAGATGTTTTTATCTCTAAATGCTTTGACTGAAGTGATGTTCTCCCTGAATCTGTTGTTTTCTTCTCCTTCTGTCACCAAACTTCCTTTCCCAAAGGATTTTATTGTATACATCCTGGGATATATTGTTTATGGCTGTTCATTTACTCTGAAAGAATAATGGGAGTTTTTTGATAAAAGGAAGGGCAGCAAGTCCAGTTAAACAAAAAAAACTTCAAGAAAAATCAGTACTTAAGAAAAAGGAACTAAAAGAAATGTTTCTACTAGTTCATGAGTACCAGATCTGACAATGCTCAATGTGAAATTTAAACCAAGTAATGTTAAATTCTGGAAATCGTAATAATAACATGCTTAATTTTCTGCTTTAGAGTGACAGGACAGAACAATATTTGTTACCTTTTGCTGAAGGTAGAACTTCTAATAGTATTGCAGCTAAATAAATATTGAGGCTTCTGTCAGGACTTCTGAAAAAAACTTTTTTCAGAAGGTACAGTATAGGATATAGCATAACCACTGTGTAAGGTAGATAATAAGAATGGCAGGCAGAAGGTAGCTTTCATGGCTTGTGCCCCATGTGTCTATTAGAAGTGAAAATAAGGATTTTGTGAAAGATCTTTGAAGTTATTTTAAAGGAACTATAGTTGAAAAGCCAGCATATTACTTTGTTCATATTCTGGGAAACCTGATATTAACTTCTCAGCTAAAGTTGACAAGACTTCTAATTCCTTTCACCACTTTTAAGATTGCTGAACTCTTCACATTTTACGTAAAAATTAATCAGATATGAACATTGCCTGAAGTGAAATGAAAAAAAGGAAAATCTGAAAACAATTGAGGCTCTTTTGACTGTGGAAAAACAGTCAATTGGAATAAAATTCTGGTAATCACTTACTGTGCAGCTCTTACAATCAGTGGGGGAAAGGGAGGGGAGTGGAGACAATTTGGCATGAAGCTGTCACCCTCTGAGAGCCAGCAAAGTTTTCTTCAAGCTGACAAGTGTCTGCTGAATGCCCTGGGAGTTCAAATGTCACTGTGTGAGCAGGGGTGTTCTGCACAGCTGTGCCACCCTGGGAACACTGCCTGCAGCTGCCTGGGGAAACAGGGGTGTGCTCAGGGGGTGGCAGAGAAGCTGGCCAGCTTTCTTCATGGAAGCAGTGAGGCAGGGCTGGGTTTCACAGAATTCACAGAATCACTGGGTTGGAAGAGACCTTCGACATCACAGAGTCCAACCCATGCCCTAACACCTCAGCTAGACCATGGCACCAAGCGCCACATCCAGTCTTTTTTGAAATGCATCCAGGGATGGTGACTCCACCACCTCCCCAGACAGACCATTCCAGTACTTTATCACTCTTTCCATGAAAAACTTTTTCCTAACATCCAGCCTAATTTTCCCTTGACACACCTTGAGACTGTGTCCTCTCGTTCTGTTAGTTGCTGCCTGGTGAAAGAGACCAATCCCTACCTGGCTACAAGCACCTTTCAGGAGCTGTAGAGAGTGATAAGGTCTGTGCTGAGCCTCCTTTTCTCCAGGCTGAGCAACCCCAGCTCCCTCAGCTGTTCTTGGCTGTGGCAGAGCCGGGGATGCAGGGAAGGATGCAGGGGGGGATGCAGGGAAGGATGCAGGGGGGGATGCAGGGAAGGATGCAGGGAAGGATGCACGGCAGTGCGGCCGGGCTGGCGCTGGAGGTCAGCACCGCGCTGCTGGCAGCGCCCGCTCCAGGGAGCCTGCTGCCTTCCATCAGCTGGGTCTGGGGGTGCGAGTGTGCTTCAGCAGATACAGTACATGACATGTGCCCTGCAGTGCTGATTACACTTACTCAATACAGATGATTTTTTTTTGTTTGTTTGGTTGGTTTTTTTTTGTTTTGTTTTCTTTTTTTTTTTGTTTTGAGGCTGCTTTAGCTCGATGGTGATGTTCTGATTGTTGCTTGACTGGTTGAAAGTTGATCTGCTAAGTTTTTAGTGGATTTTGTTTTCAAGCTTCCTACATCTATAATAAACCAGTTTCTAGATTCTATTTAATTATTTGGGAAGGTCAGTCTTTCAATAAAGCTGTGTTTACAGTTACACTTTCTGTTAATGACAGTTTATTATGTGCAATTCTGAAGGTTCAGCTAGGGCAGCTGGACTGTGATATAATGCCTTGTTGTGTTGTTTAATTGCTGCTGTCACTATGGTTTTTCCCTATTTCTTGGCCAGTTTGTCTTAAAAATGGCTAAATTTCCCACTCCCACCTTGCTTGAACACTTGTCTAGATCCTTGCTCTTTTGATGGCAGCTTTTTCTAAATATCTGGTGTGACAAAATCTTGACGTGTTTGCTCTTACATCACCTTCCACAGCTCTTTTCTCTCTACCCTTCTCTCAGTGTCTATAAAAAGTAAGCTCACATCCTGCTTCATATTCAGAGATCTGTGAAGTTTCAATTATACCCTTCACCTCATTATCTCCAGGCTTGCTTCCATGTAAGTACCTTCTTGTGCCACATTGTTGGGGAATATAGAGTGGCATTGATAGAACAAATCCTTGTTTTCCACTTATCATTAAAGAGTCCCCTCTTTAATGCCCATTTCCCATCCAGACTTGTCTGAATCAGAGTCACAGGAACTTCATGGGGGACACAGAGAGAATCAGTCCAACAAGGATAGGGTTTCTTTTGGCAGGGTCTTGAGGGTCCTTGAGAACCAGTAGTGGTGCCTAGGAAGCTGGGGTACACTTGAACTGTCTCCATCACAGCAGTTTATTTGTCAAGATTTACATAAATTTTCCTTGGACAGCTTTGTGTGGTTTGACACACTGTGATTGTATTTGGAGCCTCGCATCTGAAGACAGTTAAAACCAAAACATCAGGTTTCCTCAGAATTGCTGTTGTTGACGTTTACAACGTGGGATATGGCTCAAGCTTGCTTACAGCTTCTTACATGTTTGCACAACAGCAAGTACTGTTTGCCAGAAGTTTGTAACTGTCAATAAATTTGAGCTGACTTTTAGGTCAACAAAATATAATTAAATAAATTTAGTAAAACTTCAGAGCAGGGAAAGCTTTATTTTGTTTTTATCAGAGAGATTTTGCCATGTTGATTCAATACAGTGTGTGTGGTAGATGGCAGACTGCCCCAGTGAACATGTTTTTCTGCGGCTTCAAAATTTCCTTCCCTTTCTCAGGCACTATATCACATGTTTTACATTTGGACATTCCTCTAAGAAAAGGCTAGAAGCTATCAAATCCTTCACTTTGACACTTGAATTTGATATGCTAGTGAAGAAAGTAGTGGTAATTTGATGTTTAACAAAAGATGGAGGACACCTTGAAGTTTAAGGCAGGTGTGTAAAGTAATCACAAAATGAAGCAGACTTTGATGTTTCATCTATTGTACTGTGCCATAATTTTCCTGTGAAGAGAGGCTGTGGAGCAGAGATACAGGTCAGAAAATAAACTGTATTCAGCAGTGCTGTTTGTGCTGAATGTGTCTTACAGAGCATTCTGCATCCCTCAAACCATGGTAGCTTGCTGCCAGTAGTTCTCTGGGCCCAGCTTAACCAGGAGAAACTTCTGTGCTGACTCTTCATCCTTCATGGAGATGCAGGTGTCGTGATCAAGAGAGGTTTAAGCCCTCACAGTTTTCATTTGCTCTAATATCTGTGGGCTGCCAGCATCCAATGTTGTTTGGGATAGACTTCTGAGTTTTCTAGAGTCCGAGAAACTGCAGTGGCAAAAGGTGAGGGATGAGCACAGCAATGGAGGAGCCAGTCCAAAGCAACAGCCCCAGTGTAGCCATTTCAAAAGTGAGCTCTGACAGTTGAAAAATTCTGATACTTTTGTGGTTAAATAAGAGAAAATGCTGGAGGGTATTGTTACAAAAGATATCACAATTTAACTCAGTTGTATCACTCCTCTGCTTTCATTTTCCTGCGTACCAATATGTTCTAGTGTTTGGTGGCTCCAGTTTATGGTGCACAGCAGCAAAGCCTTTCTCTCGCTTCTGCACGATTTGACCCACCTGGCTGAGATTTTCAGAAATAACTTTTTCACTTTCTGGAGGCATAAGGACAAACTTTAAGTACATAATTCCTGTTGAATCCTAAATTCACCTGATAGTCTTTGCATCTCCCTAAGCTGACCTTACCAGGAGTTGAAAATAGACATCCCAAAGCTATCTTGGCCCTGTGTGTTAGCTGTCACTTTCATGATAATTACATTATTTTGTTTTGTTGCTCTTCAGCTGCAACAATTGTGGAAGCTGGAAGAGACAAGAAAAACCCAGATGAATTCGCAGTGGCATTGGATGAAACTCTTGGAGACTTTGCATTTCCAGATGAGTTTGTATTTGATGTATGGGGAGCAATAGGTGATGCTAAACAAGGACGACTGGAATGAGAACTGTGCAGTTTGTAAATCCCTGTTTGAAAATACAAAATGATTTGCAAATGCATCAGAATTTTAATAATTTTATTGATGTGAATTCAGGGTTCTCTGCACTGAGACTTTCCTTTGCAAAGGAAGGCTTCTGATAGAAAGGAAGGTAAACTGAAACTTCTGACAACTGTTATTTAAAACATTTAATTTACATATGGAAATCACTGTGAGGAGAGTGTCAAGGTGATATATTTATACAGAAATATTATGAAAACTAGGTAATTTTTATTGTACATACACTTTGATATCAATATTCTGAAAAGCGTTAAACATATGCAACAAGGACTTTGGATTATTTTCTCTCTTTATAAAGTTGTTGAGAAACTACCTAGCTTCATGCTGCAGTTCCCTGGTTTTCTGCTGTCCCTGTGTATTAAACAAAGCCTTAGATTTTCTTACAGTTTGGCCTGGACATTGTTTTACTGTAGGCAGCTAGGAAGAAGCTACCCTGTTTCTTTAGAACACAAATTCAGGGAAATTAAATTCCTCTGAAACATGAAAACTAAGATCTTTGCATTTGAGTCATAATATGCTCTGGGTTATTATAGAGGTAAGTAGAGTGGAAATGCTTAAACCAGGAAGCTGCTGCTTTATTCAGATGCCATATTATTGCAATAGGAACTGCATAGGAAGAAATAAATGTTAATTTTGATTAATATTAATGCATTTGAACAATATCTGTGATTTGGCACTGGAGACTACAGTGTATCACTAAGTGCTTAATTGATCTTTGCATACGCTAAATGATTTCTTGTGATCCCATGGAGTTTCCCTCTTGTTTGTGGGTTTTTTCAACATGGCAACACAAGAGAGATATTGAAGGTGTTCAAACCCAAAATATATTGTTGTAAAGTCATAAATAATTGTAGTTCGGATAACAATGCATGCCTAGACTCTGAAAAATATGTTAAACTAATCTTAGATGTATTTCCAATTATATTGTACATAAATGTTTATTTTAACTACTAATTTTTTACTAATAAATCTGAGATGATTGCAAATGAAATTTAACAAAAATGTGGGTTCTGACCTGGGAAGGTGTCATAGCTTTTTAGTATTTTTATATTTGCATAAAAACATAAAATAATAATTATTACAAAACCTTTTTTCTAAATCACTACCTGAAGAAAATGTCTTTCACTGAATTGCAGAGATCTCTTTAAAATAAAGATTATGCCAATAATTTTACATGTTCTGTGTCAGTGATTTTTTTGTCTAAAACCATGACACATTGAAGTATCATTGAGGGAACAGGTTCTTGAGGAAGGTTATTGAGGAAGGATTCTAAACTTCACTTCAGCAAATTTCACAGAATCACAGAATCACAGAATTTCTAGGTTGGAAGAGACCTTCAAGATCATCAAGTCCAACCCATGCTCTAACACCTCAACTAGATCACAGCACC
>VZTT01039550.1:5292-16759 GCA_013400855.1 Buphagus erythrorhynchus | reverse complement strand
GTCAAGCTGTTGAGCTAGCAAATTTACCAGAAGACTTTCTCAAGAATTGACCTGGGGCATGATTTCTTCTTTAAAGAGGCAAAAAATAAAGACCATGGCACAAAAAGTAGGCTAATGTTAATGAGATTTCTGAGGACACAAACCGGAAAAGATGTCATGACTAAAAAGAATAGTGGAATATTGTCCAACAAGATGGCCTTTAAAACTTGACTAATAGTATTTTAGTAGTTTAAAATGAAAGGTCATAACTTCAAATTTCATGGACTGAGGGAAGTTCTTAATTTGTGATGCTACATGAAAAATACCTTAATGCACTAGTTACTCATTCAATGACTGTAACTCACCAGAGGGCTGCATCTGGGGAAAAATGAGTGATATGCATCACAGGAAGGAACACCAGGAGAAACTGGGAGGTGATGTTGCAACCCAGAGCAATGGTGAGATTTTTATTTTCAACCCTGTGCTCAGTGCACTGTTGTTTAAACATTGGACAGATTTAGAAAAAAGGCCTAATAAAATGATCACAAGAATCTTTAAACATCAAACTGAAGATCCCACATTCTTTGGTACAGCTGAAAAAAGTTTGTTAGCATGGCAAAAGTCTTGGAGAGAGGAGTTCTTCAAACTTTACAGGTGTGGCCACAAGCTGCCTTCAGTCTGGAAACTCTAAGGAGGATTTCCAACAGAAATGAAACAGTACAAGGGAAGAGTATGGGGACAAAAACCAGGCTGATTTTAGTGCAGAACTTTAGCCTTTATGAAGAGAGGCTGTATGAAATGGTTGCTGGAGCACCAGCAAACAGGGTATGATCTCCCAGTAGGTTCCTTTTGGACCCAATAATTGTTTTATCTGTGTTTAATTGCCAGGTGTTTTGAACTCTCACAATTTGAATTTAAATGTGGACAGATTTGGAAAAGGCAGGTAGGATTTTAGAGGATTTTTAAAAACTAGAATGAAGGAACTTTCCTTTTGGACAGAAGTGCAATGCCAAAGCCCTCCTGAGGTCTCATCAGGGTAGGTGGTTTTGGATGTTGCTGCTCCAAAGGTGGAGAGGGACATGGCTTTTCTTTTGTGTGCTAAATATATGGAAGCTGTGTCAGGGGAGGAGATGTCTCTGGAATGCTGAGCTTGCTACTGCTGCTGGAAGTCAAGAAGAATAATTTCCATCAACAGCTACTGGACTTTTCCTTTGGTGTTAAAAGACAGATCCTGGTTTTTGTGTGGATTTGGTGTGCTACACTAATTTTTCTATCTTTAAACTGTGTTTAAAGCCATCACTACAACTTTTGAGCATGGGGAAGGAGGCTGCCAAGGTTTCATGCTGTCCCCAGGAACAGATGAGAGAAGTTCTAGTCTTCATGTAGAATTAGGTGTAGGCTCTGAGTTGCCCAGTGAGGGGGCAGAGCTAAATTCTGTTAATCTTCTAGCTATGCTTAAATGAAGAAAGGGTACAGACAAAATGGTGTCTGTGGGTTATGCTGCAGACTGTTTCTTGGGACACTATTTTCTCCATTGTCTAGATTTCTAGTCCCTAGTAAATAAAAAAATGCCTGCAATTTGTACCCTGCTAAACTCGCTACAATATGCTCTCTTTTATTTCTGGCCTTTCAAATTTGTGGTTAGTCTCTTGAATGATCAGGGGAAAAGGGATTAGTAAATAGCTTTGGCATTAATCTGTATTCAGCTCTGTGTTGAGCATCCATTATTTTTATGATTATAATAAAACGAATAGCAGTGTAACAGCTGCCTTGGGTTTTCAATTAAATGCATTAATACATATGCAAGAAAATAGCCTGTCTCAATAGTATTTATAGGGAAACGAATATTTTTCAAGATTTGTGGCAAATCATTATTATGCCTTTTTTTTTAATATGGCATTTGGAAATATGAGATTGGAATTGCAGGCATGCTGCTTTATTACTTGCAAGTGGAATGTGTGATAATCAGCCCTTTGCAACACTTCTTAATGACGACGATTTTCAATGCATAAAATCAGGCTTTATAACTTGATGAACAAGTCTGTAGTCAGTGCCTGGTTTAGTAAGAACATGGTTAATACTTGCAAAAGGTCTTAAATGTGTATTTACAGCTTTGCAGAATTATGTGTAAAAGAAATTTTGATGGCATGAGTGAAGTGTGTAAAATCCTGGTTCATTCCGATGGTTTGAGGGCTGGGGGCATTTGCTTCCCTCATTGTTTCCAAACTGCTTTCTCCAACATGCTTTATTTTCTTCATCTTTGCTCCATGTCAGAATGATGTCTTTGAGAGTTTTGTTTGCTTACAGCTTTCATTCTTCTCCTTTGTGCCTGTTAGCTTTGCCAAACAACTCTGAACAATAAGGGAGTCACTTTTCCACCCAGCTCAGCTTTTGTCAGACTTTGAACTCCAGCTCATTTTTCTATTCTTTCCAGCTGTATTTTGTATTTGGGACCTCATGTTCCTGCCTATGAATCTGAAAGAATGGTCTTACTACACTTTTTTTTACAGATGATGTTCCTTATGTGTGAGTAACAGACTGCCTGGTGTCTATTCATATTTCCACCATAACAAATACAATGGCAAAAGTCACCTTGACCTTGTAGCATAGAAGTTGACTGATTAAAAAAAACAACAAAACAAAATTACCATCCTGCTATATTATTTACTTTAGTTCTAGAGCAAGAAGGAGTTTAAGAAGTTTTCTAAGTCTTCATTCTCTTATCCAGAGCCAGTAATAAAGCCTAACAGGTAATAAGCTCCCTAGGATTAGCATGACATAAGTAGTGTTATGTGCCTAATTCAGTAATTTTACTCATAGCACTAAACTCCTTTTATTGAATTGTTTCACTGCAGAAGGATTTTAATCTTATATTAGTAAGAATACCTGAATAAAATAGTGAATAACCTTGAACCAGTTGGACTCTGAACTTGCAGGATTGCCATCTTTTTTCCCAATGCCACACTATCTCTCATGATCTCATACCCAAGATTCCTGGGCTTTCCCATTTACCAAATTGGTGTTTGCTAATTTACACAGAAACAGAAGCAGGTAAGAGAAATTTTTGAGTGTTGAGTTGTTGCGAGGGACCCTCATCTATCATAAACAGTTCTCAAAACATTACTTTCAAAATCATCACAGAAGGTTCTGTAGAATCCAGGGCAACTGGCTCAAAAGCCTTAAAAAACAAACTGAAATTATTTATACCTGATATTGTCACTGTGTAGATTGAAAACAAGTCCTGTGATATGTTTAAGTGGACAGTGCAGATTTCATGAATTTAAGAAGTTTATTTTCTACAGCCCATCACTGTGAATGATTTGTAAGAGGGTCATGATTGATGAGAAGGTGAAGTAAGGAGAAAAAATATTTCTATTCACACGCTTCCTTTGTCTGGAAAAAGGATTCTTTATTGACTGCAGTTAATAAACCTGGATTTTCATATCGGGTTTTCACTGTCTGAGGAAGTACATAAATCTACTTTCTAGCATCTGTCCTGAAAAGCATCTCATCTAGGCAAGGACTAGCTAAGTATAGTCAAAGTCATATGTATGATCAACTCTTAGTAGGATTTAGAAGGAAAAAAGGTTTTATATTTGCTTACAAGCATGTGGGGACAAAGACATGAACTCTGCTTTGTCAGAGTCCATGGAGAAGCAGGGAAGGATTCCTCCTGAAAAATGTGGAATGACACTTCTCTTGTCAAGATTAAAACAAGCTTTTCAGCAGATTCTGCTTCCTGCTCCTTCCCTTGGATTAATTCCAACCAGCTTCTAGCAATTATCTCCCCATTATATTCATGTGGGATGGGAGTTTAAAAGATGACATCACTCAGACACATATTGTGATATGTATGACTAATCAGTAGTTAACAATGCAACAATTAATTCCTCTGTGGCATTTTATTTGTCACTTAAGAATATTCCTTTGACTCACGAGTAACTCATACCCTGCAGGAAAAAATCTCAGCTCATTAGAGCTGATCTGCAGTTATCACTTGGCTGGTCTCTCCACTGACGCCACTCTCCTCATTTATTTTAACCTTGATCTGGGATCTCACCTCTCATTTTTTATGTCCTTTTATTTGCAGTGGAAGTCTTGCTTCCAGGCAGAGCAAAGGAATAAAAAAGTATTATTAAAAGGAAATAAAAAAGTTTTTAAAAATAGGCCTTTTTTCTTTCTTCAACAAGCCTGTGTGGAAAAAGTACAAAAATGGCTAAAATAAGATATGCCCCTGTGTGAATGTTTCCCCTGAACTCTAGACTCAGTGCAAGAACATCAGTGTTTTCCACAGTGTCCTCATTTGCACTTTCTTGCTTTTTCTTGAGATCAGTCCTGCTTGTAGTTTCTCCATGGATTTACTTATTATTTGGGAGTTCATCCTCAGAGGAATAAAATTTTTTACCTCTTTGCCTGAACCTGTTTTCAGCATGGCTCATGAAACTGAGAAGCTAATGACATCTATTTTTCTGAAGGAAAAAGGAAGTCTCAAGTCTTCTTTACTAGGTTAATCTGCGCAGTCTGCACAGATCTTTTGGAGTGCTTTTTATATTTTTATTCATAATGAGAGTTCCAAATGATGTGGTTTGGGCTGTCATGTGGCCTGAAAGCATGAGATTATATTATAAGGTCTTGTTCTATAGGAAATCTTGTTATATGCTCATTATTCTACACAGGCAGCTGAGGCACTGAGGGAGTGAATAGTCTATTAAAAATCTCACAGAGGCAAGCAGGAGGAATCAGGGGCAAAGCAACTTTTACTCTATGTAGATAAAACATGAATTTTTACTGCCAAATTATTAACATTTTTCTAGAAATATGAAAGCAAAATAGATTATAAATGGATTATAAATGTTAAGGCAGCAGAATATTTAAAATGCATGCAGGTAGCTACTGTGTACAGTCAGTGAAATTCCCTGTATTCTTAAGAGGCAATACCTATTTGGAAAGATACCTGAAACATGCTTAAGTGGTGGAGTGTACCCTGTCTGAAATGATAATAGTTAAGATATTTATGGGTACGCTGGATTTATTCTTTTAAGAAATCTGGTCTGATAAATTTTGGAGTTTTTCTTTAAGCTGAAAAATCTGACTTGTCCAAATGGAACCTTTTCTTAACCCATTTGATTCAGCTTGATAGCTGAAGATACTCTGTTATACAGGGAGTTGGGCACTCCTTCTGCCAGAGAACAGCAAATCACTTCATTGCAATAAAGGTGCAGTCAGAGCAATAAATTGACTTTCAGTCACTTTAGAAAGCTGGGCAGTTTTAACCTCTTGCATAACACCTTCGTACTGGTCTGGCAATTTCCACATCAATCTGCTAATTTCTGTCTGAGATCTTAGCACACCTCTGAAATGTGTGGATAGGAACATAAAAGGCTTCAGGAGATGCAGGGTCTATTATGTTGCCAGGTAAGGTGCTCCAATGGCTGAATATTCTTAAGCTGAAAAAATACCTCAAACAAGAGAAGTGCCTTTTCTTGACCTAAACATGAACTTTCAAGGAGCTCTTTCTATTATCAGAAAAATCTTCACCCAGCTTGATCTTCCCATGTAAGCTGATAAAGGTGTCATGATTTAAAGGCAATAGGGCTTCTGCTGTTTTGGTGCCTTACATTTATATATCCATGTTCCTGTATCCCAGAAGTACAATTACAGCTCCTTTTACCAGAACATGTGAATGGAATGGTTTTACCTGCATCTGTGGTGGTTATGCTACTCTTTCCTTCTTGGCCATGTGCAAGTAGAACAAGATCAGATGTATAGCCCACACAATCCAAGTGTAAATAAAAGGACAGGGAAAGGAAGGAAAACAGCAAAGTGATCCTTAGAGGAAGCTCTTAATTCTGATGTGGCAGTTAAATAACAGTTTATCTGAAGTTCAGATCCCCTCTGTTTGCAGTCATTAGTCAATACCTTTCTCAGCACAATGGGGTTTATATCTTTTCGTGTGCTGCCTGTGATATTATACTGGGGAAAAGTGACTGATGCTTGTCCTGAATGTTGCCCTCTATTCCTGCTGGCACTGAGGAAAACAGGAGGGGCAGGATGGTGCTCTGCTGTGCAGGGATGTGTCCTGGGAGAGCTGCAGAGCAGCACGCTGCTGCAGGGCTGCTCAGCAATTGCAGGCTCCTGGCAAGCTGGAGGCTCTTTTGTGGGAGGATGTATGTCCTGATGAGCATTTTTATGTGATCATTTCAAGGCCAAGCTGTTCTGTTTACTGTAGATATCGCCCCCTGCTCTGTTCTCAGAAGGAGTACTCACAGATATGCATATCCCTGTTTTTTTTTTTAGCCCAAGACTGTATATGTAAAAGCTGGACATTATTTGAAAGATGAAGGATTTTAAATATTTTAAAATATTTTTAATATTTTCTCTCAGGAGCAATACTTAAAGAATTTAAGGACCATTAAAATTATTATTGGAGGTGTGTTTCTCTTCCACAGAATGATTTCCATTGCTTGTGAAGAGCGGGTTCGGTCTCAGTGTTTGTCAGGTCTTAAAATCATGTTGTGGATATCTACAAAACAATGAATATATAAACACTCATTTAAATGGTAGTGGAGACTGAGAGTCTCTTTGTGTTCCAGACATTTTTATTCTGCAGAAATTTACAATTACTTCTTATGCCCATTTTATAAATCCTTCTTAAACGTTTAAAGACAATAAATCTTGTTTTACTATTTTCAATATTTTTTTCTCTTCTTTTTTTAAAGAAATATAAATACATTAACATGCAGTGCAGCTTTACCTATAATGACAAATATACTGGCCATTAATTGAATGGAAGCACTAGGTATTTGGCTATTTCATAAATATATCAGGACTATGTGCTAATTCATTAGTCAGAATACATTTGAAATGGAAATAAAATGAGATTTAGTAAGTAATCAACAAAAATGCCAACCAGTCTCTACTGCAGATGCTGCATTTTCTTTCCAAATTCTTCTTCTCACTCCCCATCATTTTTCCCATACTCGCAGAAATGCATTTTCATTAACTATTAGATTTTTAAGATTGTAATTGTGAGGAAAAGCTTCCTGAGCTCATACTTGAGTTACCTATTTCTATCAGCTCTCTCTTTAGTAAATGCTTTGCAGCAGATTCCAAATCATCTTGTATCAGAACAACAATGTGAGGACAATCAATTCTGCTTAGGAAGCATTCTGTAAGATACCAGAGTGGTATTAAATACTGTTTGGATTATTGTGTGCTCGTGAGAGCCTTCTGAACTTTCCCTTCTGCTGGGGTTACACCAAAGTGTGAGTGAGGGACTGGGAATTGTGTTTCCTGCAGCCATGTGAGTACCTGGTGACATGGTTGTGTCCCTGCCTGGGGGTGCTCCCAGTGATGTGCTGGGGCTGTGCAGCTGCTGCTTCACCAAATGCTTGTGCTTTGCCCCTGGTGTCACCAAACAATCGGTGTTTAGTAGGGCTGCAGCTAAAACCATGCTGCTGGAAACTAGCAGGGAAGTCTTTTTCTATGAAAGAAGGCTGTTTTGGGAAGCAATGACTCAGAAAAGGACTCTGGGGGTGAGGGAGCTCCCAGTTCAACATTATGAAGGTGATTCTTTCCCTGGAAGTAGGAAATTGTTCAAGCTGTAATTACCCACAGTACAATGGTTACCAGAATATCACATTCAGATCTGGAAGTTTTTTAGTCAGGGAGGTGTAAGAGAGGAACTCTGAGATTTGGAAACCTTTTCAGCAGGATTCAGCAAAGTTTATTAAAGAGAAGATAAAGGAGCAGATTGCCTATATGTGCAGTATAGATTTGATAACAGCAGCTCTCCTGTCTGGCTGAAAGAGGTAAATTGGGAACCATGCAATTAAATTTAAGACTAGGCAGTTTAGATTCCAAGCAGGCATATCTTAAACAGCGTTAGTGATCTGCCAGTGGAATGATTTAATAAAGATTGTAATAAATTTCCCCTTATTAGACATTCTAAAATCTGAACTGGATGCTTTTTGGAAGGAAATGCTTCAATTCAAACAAGATGAATATATAAGTCTTATAGCACAATTTATTCCAGAGCTCACACTGGAAGATTGTAACGATCCAGTCTCTCCTTCTATTGTGCAAAAGAAATTGTTCAGTGGATGGCCTGTGCACTTACATCATATGAAAGGATTATTTCTCTAGCAGACCCAAACAATATCAATTTAACAGAGGGCTCTCAAGCCCACTTTTGAGACTCTAGCTTTTGTCCTAGAAGGAATGGTGGTCATAACTCCTTTGGTTTTGTTGCCTTGAGTTATTTAATCAGACCAAGAACTGCTAATGTGTTTAATGTTGCTCATGTATCTTGAGCCAGCATGAGGCAATAATGAAAAAGGCAATTACTCATTTTATTTTCGAATTTTAAAAATCTACAGCAGTGGGACTGTTGTGCTTTTGATTTGAGGCAATATAAATGAGGCTTCATACACCTGATCTGTGAATAAATTTAATTGCTGGTCTATGAGCTCTTCCTGGCTGCAAAGTCATAGGGGAAGAACAGGTTGCTGCTGTGGGTTATCTGGCAGAATGCAGATGTACACAGTATTTCACCCTTCCTTAATGCATTGGTGCTCCTCTCTGCTTGGTTTCTCTATTGGAATATAGAGACTAGGTGGATACTAAAATAAAGCTGTGTTATTGCAGAGCTCAAATGGAGGTGATATTAGGGAAACTTCCTCAAAACAGAGGACACCGTGGCAAATTTGGAAGAGATGGTTATGCTAAATCAATGTTAAGGACAGTTTAATTGGAGAAATGTCATTTAGAATGGGCTAGTTAATGTCTAACATATATATAATTTAATTACTTGAAATACATTTGATTTGATACTCTAAGCACAGTTTAATGCAATTCTGAAAGATCAGCATTTTTCCATGTTGCTTTAGGAACTAATATTTAATATTAATAATTCTCACTCATTTGCATTTTCCTAAACTTCCTGAACTATACATGTGTCAGCATGCAGGAGACATTGCTGCCAGGAATTTCACACCTAGAAGGAGTTCTCTTTATTTAAAAAAAAGCAATTTATTTCCTGCTATCTCATTTCTTATGAACCTTGTTGTTGTAGTTTTTTTTTTTCTTCTATACCTGGTACAAGGTGAGCAGATAATCTAATCTGCTCACAGTGACTACCTCACCTTCTGCCTATGTACTTGGAATCCATGTAGAACTCCACAAAGTGCAAAATAAATTGGTAGAATTTTTAATATTGCACCAGGTTGTGGTTTTGGAGGCCTTTTGTCAGGAATGTTTGTTCTCTTAAGTGGCTCCAGCTGGCACACTGCACCCTCCACACCTGTTTGAAATTTGGCTCAGGGTTAAATTCTGTGTTCCTATGATTTGTCATGCCTTTGATTACCAATGCATTGTATGTTATGGAGAAAACAGCAGGAAACCACATGCCTTTATTTGTTTAGATTTTCCATTCTTTCCATTTCAAGGTAAGCAAGAATTATGTTTTGAAATGGGTGATTCACAGCATAATCATTCCAATTTGGCAATGATACTGACCCATAGTGTCACATTCTTTAAATACAGCAAAAATTTGCTAGTCTAAAAAAATGGCTCTGTTTATATCACTGAAACTTCCTTGGTCTTATCATAGCTCTTCTTTTGATAACTTTCTTATTTTTCATCCTCTAATGGTGCTATATATTCAGATAGCAATGAAGTCAATAAATCAGACCTTCCTATTTAGTCAGGTGTGCAAATATACTTTACTTACCTGAAGAGCAAAGAAAGGTGGATGAGCTGACTCACTACAACAAGATTTCTTCTGACTTTTTCCCATGCATGCAGTACTGCAATGGCAAAACTTCCTCTGGTTTGTTCCTACAAAAGAAGAGCATACCCACAAATTGCTGTATTCTATGCATCCAAGTTATTTTCCCAGTTACGTTTTCTTGCTTTATTCTTTTCTATTGATTTATTGATAAAATATAAAGGTTTTAGAACTGAAAGAAAAACTGCAGATATATTTACCTTGGAGCATCTACTGTGAAAGGCAAATGATTTGTTTACCTTCCAGACAACACAAACTTCTTCCATTGCTTTACCCTCCATGACCAGTAAAAATATCAGAGCTCAGCAGGTGGCATAAGTTTCTGAAGGGTTATTTTTCTGCCATAAATGCTCAATGTAATAGTATTTAATTGCTTCTGCTAAGCTTTTTTTAAGTGGAAAGCAAGATGGATCTCAAAATGATGGATTGAGACAGGGTCTAATGTGCATTTTTAGGAGACAAATGCCTTTCTGCTTCACCCTCACTCACTCTGGCTCAAGTTTCTGTGGTGTTTGGCCAGCTGGGCTGTTCTCAGCTGGAAACATTGGATCAACAAATGCTAATATTGACTCTCTTCCTGCCTAATTGGGCTTTCTCTTGAAAGGCTACTGTGATTTACATGTTGAAGGTACAAAACTTTGTTCAAGATATGGCTACACTGAGCATTGGTGAAAAGAAAGAAAATCACAGGGCCATTTGGGCTGCATGAAAAACACTTGTTAAACCTGCTTGATGCTTCAGACTTGTCTCTTATCTCACAAAACATAGAGGAGCAGAGCTCAGAAGCAGACCAGAGACAGAATTATTGATGTTACTTCTGAGCACTGAATGGCACTGGGAAGGCAGCTCTTATATATCTCTTTTAAAGACAAGATAACATGGTTTCTCTTCCAGAAATGTGCTAGAATAAAACACTTTAAGTAACAGCATACTTTTTAACTTTAATTTTTACGTCTCCAAATACTCTGAACTTTTCATTGTTATTGTTTAATAAATATTTTCTTTTTATAACTCTGAGTTGCCTACGTTACTTGCTTAAATTCCTATTTATTTAAATGAGCAAAATTGCTTTGCAGGTCTCTTGTTTAACATTTCCTCTTTCTTAATATGTCTGTTTTTGTAAAATGACATCTCTTTTTAGAGCCCAGTAAAGGATATTTCATGACATATTTGAAGGCATTGTAATTGAGCAAAGTCATAAGGTCAGGTATTGGAAAAAAATGTATAAAAAAATTATGGAAGAAATTCTGACAGAACTATCTGTGCTGTGATGTGCATGAGGTCTGGGGGAAAAAATGCAATTGCATAGTTACAGCATGTATCACAATACAGAAGCTGTATTAGGCAACCTTGAATCTGGCATTTCTTAACTTTTAAGAGTTTGCAACCTCTGTGTGTAGCTCACCTCCTGTTGTCACCTAACAAGGAGAGAATTATGATACAATAGATGTTTAACCAAAATGAAGTCCAGGGTTCCAGTAAAGATAACTGAAGTAAAGAAAAGCTAAATTACAGTAATATCCAGCATAAAATGCTTGTGTCTGTGTTGTCCTCTTTTTTTATTTACACTGCTGATTTCCTTCCAATGCTTGCAGATAACTTCTGTTATTTGTGTTAAAAACACATGTTCTGAAGATTGAATGCAAATTACCAAACTAACAGCGTGAATTCTCAGCTGGGTAAATTGAAAAAGAGAGATCG